>JAULBW010067424.1:0-38131 GCA_032358265.1 Vaucheria bursata
ACAAGGATCAATCGATAAATGTTGAAATATTGCTTAACTTATCATGTATTTATTATAAAACTTAATATATTTCTCTAGTTGAAAAAGTATAGTAAGTTTCACGTATTTTCCTTCTCAGACGCCAATGCCAAGTTAAATATATATTTATATATTCTAAAAAAATTTACTCCTTACATGAATATTCTACATACTCTCCAGGAAAGATCTACGATTTGTAGTATTGTATTTCATATAAATATTTACTTTATCTTCAACAACGTTGACAAATATCTGGATTATTCAGTTGATATCATTTGGTCCATTGAATGATAGAATTTGGTATGTATTACGTTTGGATAACAGTACGGTCTAAAATTTTCTATTTATTTGATGAGTATTTTTATCATGTCTGTAGCATGATGATGCCAAAATTACTTATCAAGCCAATAATCAGCTTACATGATCTTTTAAGTTTTCATCAATCAAACAAGTATTAACGTAGATTGGATTCATGAAACTGAATACCATCAGTTTGATATTTATTAAGTATAACATAAAAAAACACATTTAAAAAATTTTTTATATTAGTTTTTTCATCCAAGTTTTTAGTTCATATTGATAATGATTTACATATAAATAACAGAAGAAAATCTAACTTTATAGATTATTTTTGTTAATATTTATGGATGATTGTTATTACTATTACTTTTCGCTCTTTTATCCTTGTATCTCGATGGTTTACTCTGTTAGGCTCAATACCACCAGAGTTTGGGAAGCTTTCTGGTTTAACTTTCTTGAGTTTGTCTGGTAATGCATTCGTAGGTAATATTCAAATAAATTCAATGGTGTACTGGCATCAGATTTCTTTATTTTTTCACTGGTAGCTGTATTATTATATAACCTAATTTGATTGAGTAATAATTTTTTATGAAATGCTATTTTATTTTACAATATCACCAGTCCAATTAGTCAGTACTGGTAGCAATAATTGATAGCAGGACAACTGGTGGCACCATTCGGAAAGTATCTATCAGCTCATTTACAAATTCAAATTTGCAACATAAAAATTTCTTAACCTGATGTAAAATCGATTTTATGAAAGCTCTTTCAAACAGTTTTCAAGTAAAATAGTATTTATCCTACTTTTAGATATTTTTTTGTATATTGAATTGTTGTATCTAATTTATATCTTTCATAACATTGGATTATTTTCATGAATGCTTGGAAATCTAACTTCTAAAGTATTTGCGTAGTTTCTATCTTGCTTTTGTACTGAATATTTTCGTTACTTTTCTTGCGATGCAGGTGCGATACCGGTGGAACTTGGGGAATTAAAGAATCTAGAGCATCTTGATCTTGGTGATAATCATTTGACAGGTGAATGGTTTTATTATTTTAATTAAATTTTTTTTCAATTTGCATGTTTATTGGTTTCTTGTAGAACATTGCAATGCTGTTGTTCATAATAAAAATTGCTGAGTTTTTTCGATAATAATGAAATTATTTGTGTGAAATCATATAATTATATTTATTACCGTTCAACGTGATCTTTTCATAATTGCCTCATACTCAAGGCAAGATTCTTATATCCTATTATCCCTACTCATTTTTTATTTTTATGCTACTTGAAGCTGTTGCCTATGAAAACTAACTAAATATTTTTTTCCGTAATAGTAAAGAAGTTAGCTTATTGAATGACTAGGTAGTACTTTTACAATAATGCTGCAGTTGAAAATTGCATAAATCCCTCTTTCTACTAATCTTGCATGGAAAGATAATGAATCGTTTTTGTATAGTAATCTATCTGTATTTTAATCGATTCTTTAAAAAAGTCTTAAGGAACTGAACTGGCTGCTATAGCATCCTTGCACTCTTGAAACTTAGAAATTATAATTTAAAGTTTTTGATGTTATTTTCTCATCTAGGATTGGTATAATTTATTTTACACAACTTTTATATATCGTTTTTCAATACAACAGGAGCCATTCCTAAACAACTCGGTAATTTGTATGCTTTGAACGAGCTATCTCTACAATGTAATAAGCTCACTGGTAATTTTTTTACTTTTATTTTTCAAATTTCTGTTAAAAGCTTTAAACCTATTATGAAATATAAAATATATTAAAAAAAAGGATTGATTCAACAAACATGCATCCAACCTTTCAGTGTGTTGCTATTTCAAAGATGTACATTTGCAACTACACGCTTTATATGAAGTGATGCATATTATAAAAATCAAAATGAATCATTGAAAATTAATTATGACAAGAATTTTTTTACTCTGATAATGGTTAGAACTTCATCTAGAGTTTGTAGATTCATCCGTAATGCGTCAAGTCTAGAAGTTGATAAATGATTGATTATTTTCAAATAAAGTGAGTTGGTAAGGAATAATTACATGAAATATTTTTAGTATGTATCCTTTTTGGTTTTTTCATGATTTTCTCTTCCAACTTTGATTTGTCTAAAGTCCTGTTTTCTCGTTACAACCCGATTCTGACAATTTTAATATTTTTTCATATTTGAAATGTTAAAAAAAGGATTCATTTGGACTTCGATTTTTACTATGTTGACAAAGAATTTCATCGCAATATATTCTATATTTTAACTATCCATTCTATTGTAATGATTGATGTGCATACCTTTTAAATAAAATTCAGATAGTTCAGTATATTTATTCCAGAAAAACAAAAGGTTGAATACGCCATTATAATTTCTTTCGAGTATTTAGATTTGTTTATTGACTGATTTTACTAATATTATTATCTTTAGTTTTTTAATTTCTTTAGGAATTTTTATTATTGCTTTAAAATATGTAATATTCTTTTTCTTCTATCTTCATGATATAGGTTCAATACCTGTCAGTTTCGGTAACTTGACAAATTTGAAGAAACTGTGGCTTAATTACAACAAACTTACAGGTGGTTTTTTTGAAAATTTTTGTTAATATACTTAAAACCTTAGTGTTCATCTTCTTTTCAATTTGTATTCTTGGATGTGATTCCCATGATTTGAAATCCTGATTTCTCTATATGTACAGTAATACCATCAGAAAAGCCGATTTTGTCTCCTCATTTTTTTTGTTTGAAAACTTGATAAATTTGCCACGAGTTAGTCAAGAGCAACACGGTGGAATTATATTATATAATTTTTTAGGACAAAGCTTATTGATGCACTTATTCATGATTTTGAAAGAATCATTCAAATATTCATTATAATGATGTTACTATCATGAACCGATTTTCAGCTTAATTATTTTCCACTTGATTTTTTAGCTCTATTCTACTATATTTGTCAAACTGTCACTAAACTTCATATTGCAAAGCATTTAGCTAGGCAAGCCTTGCGTTGGGTTTTGGCATGAATTTTATTCTTTAAGTCATTATTGAACATATTGGACCATGGTAACGTATAGTTTCATTAGAGGAGTAGTATCTCATGTAGTATGCTACTTTTCAATTAGTATATACAGTTAGTCAAATCAATTATTCAGAATAAACTTGCAAATAGTAAGCTTTACGTTGGTAGTGAAGTATTATTAAATATAGTAACTAATTGTTTACAGCTAAAATTCAATATTTTAACTGTATGGAATTATTCGTTTTGCCAGCTTCATCTGAATCTAGTTAATATAGCAGTGTGGACTTGACTTTCTATTAAAAAATTTGACCAAAAAACGGTTATCATCTCAAAAAATAGATATCATCATATTATTTTTTTCATGGGTTGGTTCTGTACGCTCAATTGTAATGAACTGATACTAAAGTACTTCAGCTAAATTCTTTAAAAATTTAATCATCGGCATAAAATTAACCAGGTATAGTATAAAAAATACTCTTTTTACTTTAGATTGTTACTATTTGTCTCATTTTCTGGTTAAATATTTTTTGTGATTTTGAATATTTAAATATTTACACTCACTTTTCATATAATCAATGGCAAATATTGAAGATTAAACTATTTGTAAAGAAGACCTGGCTAGTCAATGGGTTAATACGCCAAGGGGTTGGTTCTTAATTGTAAAATGATATTAAAAGTACTGCATACTAATTGATACTTAGCTTTTTTTGAAACTGCTTTTATTTGTCATGGACTTAACTGGTATCTTATAGTCAAAATTCTTAAACTTCAATCCCACTGGTAGATTTGAACAGAAAGCTTCATTTGATTCTGATACATCAAATCTATGTTAAAGAATTTATAAAGTCTTAAATATATATTTTGCAGAGTGAATCATGGTATAAATACAGTACAATTTGGAAAAAATGCAATTTTCATTTATTTAAACCAGGTATTTTTAGTGTTTTGAATTTTAAGCGGCAATTCTACCTGAAAGTGATCATCGCTATCAAAAGAATTTTACGTATTAATGTTACTTTTTATTGATAAGTTCCGTGCACACAAAGTATCTCATCAAGTAAATTTGAAATATACAAAAATATTTCATTTAATCAAATTTCAATCATTGCAGTAAAACTATATTCTATTGATTCTTATGCTGGTGAATTTTTTGTTGGCCTATTAATCCATGTTCATGTTCACTTTTTTAGGCCAGATACCTCCAGAGCTTGGCTGGCTCTCAAATCTAACATTGTTGCGATTATCTTGTAATAATTTTGAAGGTAATAATCAAGTTTTATGGTGGGAGGCAGATATCATTATTTTTTGCAATTCATGCTGTTTTCTATCTAATTCTATTGGTTGCAAGCTCAGTAAACAGAATGAGCATAATATCTCTGGTTGAACAGCTAGAGTAGCTTCTATCCTCCCATATATAAATTTAGTAATTGCAATGTGAAATTGGTTATTTCAATGTTTAATATAGATTATAATAGTTTTTGTTGAGTCGTGTGTACATGTATATTTAATTTGTAGTTCGTACTAGCCTCATAAAAGCGTATGTTATAATAAAATTAATTTAGAAGTAGCATAATTTTACTGTGTAACTGATAAATATGTGTCATGCTCGTTGCATTGATTATCATCGATAATAATGAATGTTTTGACTTCAGCAACTTTTCTGGTTAAATCAGCAGAGACTATTGTTAGATGTGCTTAAAAAAATTGAAATTTTACACGAATGGAAATTCAGTGTAAATCATTTTATACCGTAATCTTTTTTCGAAATATGTTATTTGTTAATACTATCCACTTATTATTTTCTAATTCAAGTGTTATCAAATCCAAATAAAATGAAGCTTTATGCTGCAATATAATTGTAAAAAAACTTTATTTATGTTCCTTTAGGTCCTGTGCCTCTTAGCTTGGCACGACTAATAAAGGTATAATACTAGAGTTTAAAATGCAACAAGCTCAAAGGTAATAGATCTCTCATGTTTTTCTTATAGTTGCAAACTATTTATTTTTCTGTTATACGTATATCTTAGTATTTTAACTTGTATTAGCATTGTATGGTTTTGGAAGCAGCTTTTTTGTATTTATAGGTATTTTAAATTTTGTTTACTCATATATAGTACTAGAGTACAAAACTAATTGACTTTTACGAAGCAGCATAGACTTAACCATAAAAAGTTCGATTGAATGCAGCACAGAATATGAAGTACTTTGTAAGTTGGATTTTTGTTATTACTATTATTTGAATTTGAGGCAGCGCAAATATTTCTTGGTTTCTACTGTCATTTTCGAAACCTTCAAAAGAGTTTATCAGAGTCAAAAATTTGATGCTTTCAATATCAAAGATCAGATGAAATGATAATAGTTGAATATGATATCTTGTATTTCTTTTCCTTTTTATAATGTAGATTAAACAACCAAAGTTCATATTTTAAATTTCGATTGAGCTTTTTTTTGGGTAAACCCTGTCAAACTATAGAATCATTTTTGTTCATTCCGAGAAACTAAATATATAATTTATATCATATTTATCACTACTACTCTGATTAACTTACTAATAATAGTACAATTAGATCATTTTATTCAAAATATTTTACTTTATTTTTACCTTCCGACAGTTTAAAACTTTACTCGTCCAAGGGCACTGATAAATAAACTCCAGGGTAAAAATGAACATGCCATCTACTTTCTGACTAGGTTACTGTAAAATTCTACATTCTACCCAGTAATAGAAAAATTACATATTTAACATAAATTTGTATTCATAGGTGATCCTCCAAATATTTGAGGATGCCAGATTTCCTTTCATCCGGAATGGTAAGTTTAAAGTAAAAGACATTTTACATTTCCTTATCAGCGCAAGTAGTAGTTTCTATAATATAAGACATGTGTACATTTTAAATTTGTGAGTTGTTTGTATATAATGAATATTCCGCATTTTGACCATTAATCTTTTAAATGCATAGTAATTGCAAGTAAAAACTGCTTGTGCATAATGAGTAGTTCATAATTTTTTTATCGCTTTTTCTATTACCCCTTTTTATCTTTAAGTACTGAATCAATTTCATTTTTTTCATCAGGCCTACTCGTAAAGTTCTATTTTGGTCGTAGCTCAAGTTATTTTATTAGGGTATGTTAAATTTCAAAAAAGTTTAATAGACTTTAGATTTGGTAGCAGTTGAAACTATTCAAATCGAGCTGATAAAAACTCAAGTTTTAATGGCACTATTAAACTAAAACTAGAAATGCTTGAAAATAATGAACACAATTGCATGTACTAGTATGTTTTTTATGACACACAAGTGTAAAAATATATATGCACGCATATGAATCAATTCCCCATGTAACTAGCGATTTGCAATGCATTTAAAAGCCTAATTTTTTTTATATCAGACTATGGCTTTTAATATTGGAATTTAATAATCATTGGCATAACCTCTCTACTCTACCACTGAATTACAAGTACTATTTTTGATGAGTTTAAAAACAGTCTGAATTAATTGCAATTGATATATGATTATGAGCATTCGTTTTGGAAACGCGCTATATACATTAGTTCATGGAAAGTATAAAGATAATAAATGCAAAACAAAGAGATTTAGTTGATAATAAACTAAAGTTAATCATGAGAATTACTATCCGCATTTGTAAAGGTAAGTTATCAAATTTAAATAGTATATCTTACCAGCTCACAGATTAGCTTATAATGCTGCCTCTACAGCTTTAACTTTCAATATGTACATGATGAATTATACATGGTACAAATAGCAAATGTCCAACACTTCTCCTTGCTGTTATACTTAGTTAAGTTTACCACATTTCATCTAAAACAATGATCTTTGCATTAGCTATGGGATAATCTTCTCCTTTGCCTAATTTAAAATCAGAGATAAAAACGTGTATTTCAAATAAGCAATTCATAAATATATCCGCAAGCTGCTGATCAAACGAAATATGTAGAACTGTTAAGAGTTAACTCCTTAAGGGGTTAATTTCATTTTATAGCTGTGGAATTCTAAGTTTTATGGCAAGTCATTATTCTACATATTGGACTGTGGTGACGGGTTAGGATGATGATTTGTGTGTTGCTATGAGTATATTCACTTCCAACAACACAGTTATTTTTGTAAAAAGTATACTCCCTTGCTGTTGTAATTTTGCATCTTGCTTGTTTTGCTTATGCATTCATAACAAGAACTGATTTTTCCCAGAGTGATTCTTTTCCACTGAATATTGATTGTCAAAACATGGTATGTCTCTTGATTAATGGGATTATTGCTCCATTATTCTCGTCCTATATGATTGTTGATTGGCTTAATGTAAAATGTAGATCTTCAAAGAACTCCAGTAACATTGGGTAGCACAAGCCAATATAATTTGTGCTGAACTTATGTGAATATAATGTTTCAAAGAAATTGACTCTGGCCATTGCTGAAGCATTTTACGAAATAACATGCTTTGCATGTTAGGCTATCTAGAGACTTTTGAGGTTAAATATGTACAGATCACTAATAGATTTTGTGCCATTAGGAAGTGGTGCTATCAATCGCTTACTGCTTTGGAGGAAAATTTGTCAATTGCGCTGAATAGTATCAGTCCAGTAAGAAGATCTGCTTTGATGGTTGCATTAGAGTGCTTACTGAAAGGTAGAAGGAAGTTGTCTGCATCTGTTTGGTTGTTGATTGCTAAATTTGAAAGGTAACTTGATCTAGGAGTACTGTAATTAATAGCTCCATACCGTAAAAATAGAGAGACCAGAATTAGCTGCATTAGCATTAACCATGGCATTAAGTTCCCCAAATGTATGTTCAGATACTCCCCCATTTTGTTCATGACTATGGGGAGTATTTCACTAAATTTCCTGTTGATTCTAGAACTTTGCTTTGTTACGGGTGAGACCTCTAGAGCCATTGTCCAGTGGTAAACTTCTGGTCATAAGTCCTGAACATAGAGAAACTTGTTCAAAAGTGGAAATGACACTGGGTACATTGAATTTTGATTTAACTCCATGTATCCATCATCTACTAAATTTATCATCTTTAAAACCCACAGCATAGTTATTTTCTCCGGAAGATTCCAGAGAAATACCCTACCTAACCCTAAATAAAGGATAATAAGGGAGTATTTTTACCAAAGTGTAAGAGCTAAAAATTGAGAATTCGTAGAAAGTAGCAATCAGTTGTTCCAAGGATAAAAATGAAGCAAAGCAAAAAATGTTCTCTTTAGCTGACCAAATTTTAAGCTAAAAGTAGCAGAAGACGATGGTTTCTAAGTATAATGATGTTTTCTTTCTGGTGCCTGAATCAAACATTGCTGAAAAAATTCTCTTGCAAACTGGTTATGCTAATTCTGAGAGACGTAGGATTATGTTATTAATAAACTTTGATGCACAGTTGTACTTCAATGCCAATCAGATGAATTAGAATGTTCGTACCATTCAGGAAATTCTGAATGGTCTCAAGAATACACGGCAATGAAACGAAATTTTTCTTAGTGCAATCATTGCAATATCATACTCGTATTCCTGAACAACATGGTAATTTTAGTTATCGGAATGAGTTATTTCTAGCTAATAATCTGCTCATGGGGCAAATTTCCTGAAGAGAAAAATCTGCTTATTTTAAACCTGCAGTGTAATATTGAATATATTCCAAAACTAGGATTTATTGTTGGAACGTAACCTTCCAGTGAGTTTTATATTAATGATGCATAGCTCCTCTAATAGCAAAAGTTCATATTAAATAACGGCTTTCAATCATAATGATAACTTTTAGAAAATTGATGCATGATGAGTTTCCAGTGTAGAAGTTGAGAAATAATTAATTTTCTAAATCACATAAGCTATGAAGTAATATTTAAATGGAATATCTCTACCGCAAGACTTGAAAGTATAAAATTGATTTTTACTAATATGAACTTGAGTAGTCAATGATGCCTTTAAAAAATTGCATTTTGAAAACACACAAATTGCTAATATATGAAAAAATACATATATCCAGATACCAGGTTATTGAACTGCTATCGGTTCAATAAAACGACTTCACCTTAACTAATCAAAGGGTTCGCTCAGATTTTATACGCAATTCACCACAAAAGAACAATAATTCATAAATATTCTATTTATTCTAGTAAAATGACCTTGCTGCCCTAAGTGCCAACTGGCTAACATAATATATATATATATATATATTATATTTTGAAGCTAAGAAAATAGTGATCGAATATAACTATTTTACCTATGGAAAACTAATAGGAACTTGCTTATTTAGACTCATGAATAAAAATTAAAGATCATTTTATTTTAAAAATTTCATAGTTTTTACCTAGGCTTTATTTCATAACACTTTTTTTCATCAGAGCTTTCCTTTTCTGAACTCGTAACCACGTTTCGAAATTTGCTTTGCTGTATGAAAACACTTTGAAAACTTTAAAAGGCTCATCTGGTAAAACGTCCTGAAAGACAAGCAAAGAAGTGCATAATATTAGACTGGTTTACATGGACATGAGCTAGTCTAGTATAAAATCCAGTATACTAGTCATTATTTGAATATGCAGTTACTGAACAAGTTTTCTAGAACAATACCAAAGTTGAAGTGAAATTATAAACTTCAACAAATAATATCATTCTGTCTATCTTTCCTTCTCTATGTTTCCATCTATTTGTAAATACAATCATTTGAAGCAAATTTCATATATAAAAGAGTAACTTGTACATTTATGCATCGAAGGAAACGTCAAACCTTTCTTTGTGAAACATGATTTATGACTTGCCATAACCTTAATGTGAAAATGCACTACCCGAAAAGACAAATTTGTCAAATACTATCAATACATGTACGCAGACTTGCACGCATGTAAACATAGAGGTGCATATAAACTACATCCAGACTGACAACATGCCTAATTTGCATGAATAAAGTAAAAGCTGATACCACCAAAATGTGCTGGCAATGATAAATTCTATTGTATAAATAGAAATAAACTCTTAAATATGCAATAACTACCATAACAGTGTGCATACCTGAATGTATTCAAAAATGCTAAAAATACATATATACTGGAACATACATATGAAAACTACGTACATTATACTTCATTGTCTCCAATCTTGGAATAATGCTTTCCTGCATGCTCACTAACAAAAGATTTGGCCTTGCTAGAATTGCTTCTTGAAGCTCTTTATGAGTACAATTAGTAAGCGAACGCAACATGGAAAACTTTTCGGTGAGTCGCGGGTAATTCATGACCAAAACACAAGGTTCCTTCCCTACAAGCTAATAAAGTATAAAAAACAGTTTGAAATTTCCACAAAATCACTGAAAAATATATGAAAGTAAAAAAAATTAAATAATAATGATTGATCATAGCTTAAAAAAATGAAATTAAAGAATTAAACCATGAAAATCAACATAGTTTTTGAGGCAATAACTTGAAAACTGGGATCTAAACTTATTAAAATAGGTAGCATTTATAGTTTAAAGCGCCAATAAAAGAAAAACCTAAAAATTTTTCTCTTAAACATAGCAACTACTTTTTATTGGTCAAATAAGAAAAAATAAATTCAAGTAAATTACCTTAAATAGAACATTTGTTGTAGTAAATTACTATTAAGTGATAATTTGATTACCAGCATTTATGGGGGGATTTTCGAGTAAATTCCATACACTTTATAGATTGCATTCTTTGCCATAATATTTCTGGATATCACGGGAAAATACTTGCTTAAAGACATACATACTAACAAAATTCGTAAAGTACCAACCAATGAATTATATAATAGCATTGAAATTTTGAATTTTAAATAGATGCGTATGTCATAAATTTTAAATCTATAGGTTAATTTTATATCTGATCAGAAGTTTTAATCTTGCTATTTGAGCTCTATACATTAATCTTAAATGTGCTGAAATTGAAAAATACCACTAAAATTAACAATTTAAGATTTGACTAAAAGATGGGCTGATATTTCACTGCTACTAATAATAATAAAATACAAAAAAATTAATAAATTTACCGTTGCTGCCTGTGCTCTGTCAAGCCCTAAGCCCCCCTCTTCCAGAGGCATACGTAGCAATTGCACTGATGGTCTGCAAAAATCAAACATATTTTGGCTATGTAAATACATATCTACATTTGAAAAATCAAGATTTTGTCATACACGAATAAATCAAAAAACTATTATGTAACATTCTTTGATTTTGCAACAATACGATATATACGAAAAAAATCTTAATCAAAATAATAATCTTCAAAGTTGGCTGGAGAATACAGGCCAATCAAATTTACCAAAACATTCGAATCATATCAAAGTTTTAGATTTGATGAATCTCAAAGATCGGAAACACGTAGAGAGAACAATATTGGTAATAGCTCAAGTTACTTCTTAAGCATAAGATTGTTCCAGAATAATTTCTATGGCTGTACTTCAATGAATGAATGCCTAGCACTGTATATGATAGTTTTGAAACTGTTTTTAACCCCAGGAATTGATCGTGAACGATATGTCACGCTAAATGTGCGTTTACTTATATGAAAAGCATAATTACCAGTATCATTTTTTGATTGTGTTGACCTCTTGTTAAAGTCATATTTCCGGGGATAGAGTAGACAACTTTTCACTTCCCACAGTGCATTATCATATTGGCTCTAAAGATGGCTATTTATTACTATGAAAATATTCAGTGTTACCCTCGACAACTAGTTATTACTATGGCTAGTTACTATAACTCTCATGTGCAACCACAAATTTGGAAAGTAAGTAACTGTACTGTAAATATTTCATCATTGTAATACTGAATGGCTCAAACTATTGCTATCAATAGTTGCTGCTATCCATAGGTATCTACAAAAGTCTATCGATGGCAACCAACAGTGTAATATTAAAGTTATGTAAAAATTGAAAACAGAATTTATTTTCCTCTCCCACAAAATTGAACCTTCTCCATTTGACTTATCATATAATAAGAATAAATTCAAAGATTAAAAGTTTTAATAAAGAATCTTCTACGTGATACAACTTCAAAAACTTGTTATACTCAAATAATTACAATTGAACCTGTCAAATTGCGCATTATCAGTGGATGTGTATACTGTGCGTTATGGCAGGATGTGCATGTGAAATATATAAATATATTTAATCGCGTTGCTTCAAATGGCATACTCAGTCAAAATGCAATAAATTATACATGTAATTTATTTTCAAATACATCCTGCCATAATAAAAAAATACATCAACCGAAAATATACAATTCGGCAGGTTCAACTGTAAAACAATGGCGAATCAGAATTCATTGCTTATTGACTGGGGGTACCATCTGAAGAGGTGCAATTTGGCAGGTTCTACTTTGTTAGGTTTTCTGCATTGTATAGAGAAAAATAATGTACCTGAACTTTTTCTCGATACTACTAGGAAGTAAGGATGGTTGTCGGTAAAAAACTCTGTGCAACATACTTTTAGGAATATCTACTTCTTCAGTGAAAAAATTAACTGTTGCAATAATATTGTCTTCGTGTAAGCCGAGTATATTTGGCTGTCGTACAATCATCTTTGCTAATCTGCATATATATGAACAGATATAGTTGAATGTGATCAAAATAAAGCAAAATTATCCAGGATAGTAAATATATATTGAATAATTTAAAAATTATCAGGACTGTGTTAGACTAGTCGTATGGAGTGGAGTTAAATAATATTGGTAAAGTTTTGGATAATAGTGAAAATTTCACTTTAACATCAAAAAAATTTTAGTAGTCTAAAAAATTTAGAAAGTACTTACGGTACTTTCATAAGGTTTCTTAATACAATTTTATTTCTTATCAGATATTGATATATATTAGATTTTATGGATTGAGTTGGATATAAAATATGGATTCTAATACTTCAATTTTGGCGATATATCAAACTTTAGTTTAATTTCAAATGGACAATTATATTTCTCTTGCCTATCCATTGGAATACCGAGATAATCATGATAAAACAAAACCTTCGGGCGTAGCTTATTCTCCACATCTAAGCCAAGGACAGGAGGGAAGCGAACAAAAAGCTTACGAACATTTTCACGTCCAACTTGAAGATCGACTCTAAAAAATTTAACTAAATTTCTTAGCCTTTCCAACGATTTTTCACTTTTTCCGCTTGAATAAATTTTAAGGCCAGCCATAGTCAGCTCATCGTCAGGAGGAAGTATAGTTGTCACTTCAATTAACTCTTCCATCGGGGCATTAGGAGCTTTGATGAGAATTGCAGTAGATGTCCTTGGCATAATATTACGTAAAACAGAAGTATAGTTAAGTTTAGATCGAAGAACAGCCACTGACATATTTGCAGGTTCTGGATTATCTAAGTATGCTATATCAATTGGGAACGTTGGATGTGAACGAGCATTCGAAAATTTCTTAGCAGGAATGAACACTGGACTTGAAAAGAGTGTGGAGCTGGATTGCCAAAGCGCGCAATGAGAGGCCGAAGCAAGAACGGTGATGCACATATTTCGAGGGAATCTGGATTGATTTGCCAAGCACCGCGATAAGATGAAAACATTCATATATATGGATATTTTATTTAGATGCCAGGAAAATTTTGCATTTGAGAATGATGAAACAATTTGTTTTACGGTTGATATAAAGCCAACCACGAATTCCAAAATTTTAGGTGTATTAAATCGATTTAATTTGTATTAAGGTGCTATAAATTGAATATGTTTGAGTTAGTGTGCTTTAATGTGGATATAATCAGTTGAAGTTTATGTACCTCAGAAAGAAATGTAAGTTTCTGTAACCTTCGCATATGGCTAACACAATATTTTTCATTGAGTTCGTTCACAGATATAGATAATATTATTAAAGCTTTAGATAGAGTCAGTGCTTTCGAAAATAATAGTAGGACAATGCAGTTCTCCGAAATTGGAAAAGCTACAGCAGGTTGCAATACCAGAATATTTTTTCGTCCCATTGAGTAATTGAATATAACATTATGTTAATCGAACATGCATACCATGTAATATATCAATATATTTAAGTAAAAATTTTAGATCAATAAATTATTTCAAAGTTTCTAATGTCAAATCGTATTTTTCTCTTTTTTAAATATAAATCATTAATATTTTAAAACTCATTTTTGCCTCGAGGTTCGATGATTAACAGTAAACAAAGTCATGTACATTATTTATTAAAAATGGCCTTTTTGCCACGCTGAATATCTTTGTTCCATTTCTATCGTAATTAGATATGTATTTTATTTGTCGTAATTTAGATGTATTGATGCAAGACTATGTATTTAGCAAGCGTCTGCTACTGAAGGTTAGTAATTATGAATTTTTAATGCGAAGCTTTTTGCTGATTTCTAGCTAAAAAATAAATGGCTTACTATTCGAGAATAAACTTTCTCGTTATATTTTGTGGATGTTAGTTACAATTAAAGTGTGGTGATTTTCGCCAAGTTTCTATAGAAGAATTTTAGCGAGAGAAATTCACTAGAGGTATTGAAAGTAAATGAGTACGAACATAATGGCTTTTCAGCTCATACTCAGTTTATTGGGTTTACAATATGCATGTTTGGAATTTTTTTATAGACAAGAGCAAATGGGGGATTGTCATTTATGACTCAAGGAGAAATACATGAACAATTGCTTCCAAAAGGCATTAAGAGGTATATTTTTACGTGCATTTGCATATTATACTTAAAAAAAGGTGTTCTTACCATCAAACATTATACTTCTGTCAGTCTATGTATGCATGTACGTCTTTAATAAGGTTATCAGTATCTTTTGAAGCTCGTACATTGATTGTTTAACTTTTGTTACATATTTTTTTATAGTGGAGCTCCTGTTACTGGGTATGTTGGTGTATCTCATAATTCATTGCCTTCGGGTCTCAGCTTAGATGGCTTACATGTAATACATATATATGAACACATACATGCATACATACGTGCATATTCCTTTAAAATATATGGGCATCCCTTTAAAATATATAAGTATTTCTTAAAAAATATGTAACACTACAAATACATTCCTTAAATATATACAAATAGTCGTACAGAAATTCATGCACATGCACCCACACACATATGTTTATAAAGATGTACTTCTAAATGAATTGTTCTGAAATAAGTATTCAGCTTAAATTTTTTGTATTTGACCTTTGCATTTTACTTGTTGCTGTCTACAGTTTACTTCGGATGGACGTGTGCTATGCGAAGCATCGCTATCCGTCGATCCCAATCTTACTCTATCAATAAGTGCAGCTGATGGCAGACAGGTTCATATCTATGAATCTTCATGCATTTAAGCGATTCCAGTTTGAAAATTTTTTCTCATACATGTTATCGACTTATGATCTTATAGTAAAGTAATATTATTTCCAGGTTTAAGTAATATTGCTGAAAAAATTTCATAGAGGTTATCGATTAGATAATATCAATATAGTTATTGTAAATGAGAGCAATATTTGTACCACTGAGTTATTCAAATTATTTACGATAATACAGTTATAAACAGATATAGTCGAACATTTTCTTTGAATTTCATATCTGATGGTGAAAAATTCATTTCAAACTTTTGATGTTGATACTATCATAAAATCATTGCTGTATGTTGTATCTGAATATCTAGCCAATTTTCTATCTGTCAATATGAAGAATAGTATATTTAAATTATATACCCAATTTCTATCAGGACTTTGGTATAGCTCCTCAAAGTCATGGGACATTAGCTTTAGTATATGCTTCTAAGAAGGTAAAGGAACTGTTATTAACATATTATTTTAAGGTTATGCATAATTTTATTATATAATTGTGATTTGTCAAAGTATTGTAAAATCTTACATATATTTCATATAAAAATATTCATTTATTGAGTATTTTTATTCATTTACAGGTACATATTTGTCCATGTATTTTTTTGCATGTTTCTAAATTTTTTATTTTGCTCTTAAAAATATATATATATTAAAATAATTCAAGTACTTTTTATCGATGTGCTTTGATATGTTACAAATAATCGAATAGAAGAGAGACAGAGTGGTATTTATATGTGAAATACAAAATTATACTTCAATATTAGGTAGTATTTTTGTTACTGGATTTTCAATACTGGTCAGTATACTGGATTGTATAATCTACGGTGCTCTTTTTATTGCACATCACATATTTTAATCAATAACAACTTTTAAATTTTGATTGTTGGGATAACTTCTGGTAATGCAGTTAGTATAAACTGGTATCATATGCTTTAAATTTGAACTATATAATCTCTGTATTTTTTCTCACTTGAGTATGATAGAGCTTTTGACATGCTGAGAGACATCTTACAGTAAAAATTTTATTTTCCGACATTTTTACACTGTGCTGTGATGTTTTACTACAATATTGTTCAGTATTTTGTGCACTTTTTCTTTGTTTAGGCAGTGCTTACCACTAAATTTGATGTTGTCAATGGGCCTACTGCACATGCAACAAGCTTATTCAGGTTCCATTTTTTGTACATGCGCTCACATGAATATGCATGCATTCGAGTAAAATTTGGTTTGTTTTAAACGTAGAGGGACATATGTTCTCATACATGCTTATATTTTCATGTAAATGTTGAATACGTATGTTGCAGTGGATTCATAAACGCATGAAATAATTCTTTAATGCATTATGTACATGTGTCTCTCTCTCATTCGTGTATCAGGAATTGTTATTTTTTCTTCATTTGATACAGATGTGCACATGTACATATGTATGTAAGATTTTTTTCGTACAATCGATTTCAGACACGGTCGTTGGGCTTTCGGTGGTGGCTTCCAACTGAATACTCAGCTTGACGAAAAAGGGCGAAATCCTGAAATTATAGAGAGGTAGGTACGTGTGTGCCGTAAAAATTAGCAATTTTCCTGTCCTGATTAATGACGTGAAAGTTATTCAATTCAAGTAGTGTCTGTAGAGTCTTTAAATTCATATATATATATAAATCAGTAGCAAACAAATCGTGTTTGAAAAAATAAGCTCTTATTTCAAATGTTTTATTGTGTTCATAAGATTAATTGATGATCTAGTATATATTGAAGGAAAAAATGCTCTTCAGCTTGAAAATTGTTTTAGAATATATTTTTGAACTGCATTTTCACATGGTGGCTAGTTCCATTCTGGTTTATGTACTATACTAGTCGGTACCATATAACTACTAGTCGGTATCAATATAAACTTACATATAACTACCATTGGCTAGCAGTATCTTAAGTTATCCACTTTTTAGTTATTTTGCTAATATTTGTTGGTAATTTTTTAAAATTTTTCTTTATATCTTTTTTTTGGTTTAGATATTCTTGGTTATATTTATTTCACTTTAATTTGTATGTATGCTCAGAATTTGCATGTTTCTTATGTATCTATATGTAGCTCAAATTTATAAGTTTTTGTAGTTGTTATGAACAATGCATTATTTTTTAGTCATATTCATGTAATTAGTTATGAAAAAAATTAATTTTTCAATGTTTATTTTAAATATTTTGAATTGGGATTTTTAGATTTGAGAGAATTTTGAACAATTAAGTCTTTTTTAATCATAAATATATAACATCATCTAACTGTAATCATTAAATTTGTAGTATCTATGGTGTTTCCTTATCAGTTATATGTTGAAAAGAGTAAGAATAATTTAAAAATAATTTTTTCATGTATTTTGATACTTACCACAAAACTTTTAGTTTTTTTTTAATTTAAAATTTTTTTTACTTTAGATGCTGTGGGTTTGCCTATTTTGGAGATGTATGGGAAGCTGGAGTAGTTACTAGAATGAATTCCAACCAATCAAATGCAAGTGCTACGCTAACATTTAGACATGATGTTTCCAAGGTGCACATTTCGTAAAAAATGCACTTAACTAAAGATTATGCAATCGCATTTTTTTTATTATTTTGTAGAATCATGAAAAGTTTTAAAAAAATTCTGTGAAAAAGTAAGAAACGATTTTTTTGGTATGATATTTCTTCAAAATAGATTTCACTATAAATTCCAAACTATGTGAACTCATACAGTTTTAAATTTTTTTCATACTCAAATATGATGAAAATTTATGAATTTCATCGAAATAGTATGCATTCATCTTTTTGCTTGGTATTTTGTAGCACACGATGATAAATTTTTTCAAAAAATTTGCTTAACATGCTATATGAAAGTCTATGTATTTTAAACAATTTTTATAAAATTAATGCTTGAAAAATTTTAGATTCTGCCTGAACCTGGTAAAAATAGTTAGTTTGGTATGACGATTTTGAAGGGCGAAATGACAGATTTTTTTAGAATTCCAAAAAAAATCATGTACTTTAATGATTATGTGATTTCAATGTTCATTTATTAATAAGTGAAAGTACGGAAAGTTTCAACTTGTATCATATAAAAGGTAAAAGCTATTTATAATGAAATATATATATATTTGCAAAGTTTTGAAATTTTCAGCCTTTGTCAAGGCAAAATGGTATCTGAAAGGTCAAATACTACTAAATTTTTCATTTTGGATTCAATAAATGATAACAGAATAGCTTTGAAGAAGGCTTTTTTTTATATTTTCCAAGCTTCTGACGAATTATATGAAGTTAGATCTCATTTCAAAATTTTGGACATTTTTTTAAAGACTTTTTTGCGGGGGAATTATTTTGTAAAAAATGGAAGTTTTTACTCATCTTATCGAAATATATGATAAAATTGTAATTTCAGTGAAATATTTTAGATTTTTAGTGGCTTAATGGTTTTTTTTCCTTTCTGAGTTTGAATTATAACTGCTGTATGCTATTTGGAAAAGATGTATTTTACAAAAGATTCTTTAGTCCTTCTATATTTTTCATTGAAAACTATGTGGAAATGTTGCATCTGTCATCTCTGATAAAGTAAAAATTATTCTTTAGATACAATTCTTTCTTTTAGTGGAATCATGGTCTTTTAGTAGATTTAAAATGCTTTATTTATATCTTATCATTTCGTTTTTTTGTAGTGTAAGAATTGTTTCATATGAATTAATGTTTTTTTAAGGATTTGGCTGTTGCTGCATCGGTAGACTACGATTTGCATAGAACGGAGCCTATATTGAACATTGGAACCCAATGCGCTCTATCGGAAGACTCATGCTTGAAGGTAAGTAGTAGAATATATGAATAAGATAAAATTCATTACGTAGCAATAATTGTTCACAATAGATTGCTATTACGAACAGTTTTATTATAACTATGTAGCAGTGTTATTGATAACCAATGATGTTATTATTGTTTAAAATAAGTTGCTGTTCATAATGCTTAACAGTGTTATTAATATTTAACTGTCGTTTACAATCTGCACCTGTTAGTAACGATCAGCTACTGTTATTAACAATGAACAGTTTCTATTACCTAACAATGTTATTAACAATCAACAACTGTTAGTTACAATTAATTACTGTGAATTTTACTACGTATTGGATAGAGTTCAATTAACATGTTCCTATTAGAGTACTTTTTAACTATGAGTAGTAACATTCTTTGACAAAAAAGTTAACGTATATGTTAATTCTTCTTAATTGTTTAAATTTTATACAAATCAACTTTGTACTCATTAAAGAGATCAAAAATAGCTATTCATATATATATATAAATTGTTAGGACTACCAAATAATTTGCTATAGCTCAAATTCTAAAGCTTGAGTTAATGTAGCATGACTTCTTTTTTTCATGTTGACAATTCGTGAAAATTCGATCTAAAGCGATATTTCTTATCTGATCATCACTGTAATTAAATGAATGAAATTGAATTCAAGTAATTTTTTCTCGCTAAAAATGCAAAAAAATGTAGATTACTTTTGCTCTAATAGGTTAAAGTGGATTCATCGGCTATGCTGAGTGTAGCATTTTCTCAACAAATGAACCGTGCTGTAGGACTAACCTTCGCAACTCAAGTAGATACCAAGTCATCTCAATTAGGGTCCGCTTTGGCACCGAATGGTAATAAATTCGGGATATCTATATCGTTGACACCATAATAATACATATATTTAACTTTTAAATTATGTGCATCTGTGCGGTAAACTTTGGAAAAAACGAATTCGTCGGGATTAATGAATTCATTCCCTTTACATAAAAAATTAAGTGGAACTTGGCATCTTACTACTTTTTGTTTCTTTCAAAATAAATGTTTTTTCCAGCTGGGTATTTTTATCCAAAGTTAGTTTACTCTAAATTTAATGCCGTTTTTTAAATATTTTTCAAAGAAATTATTTAATTCATAGACCTCGTCAATATCAGCTGAAGTGCACATTTTCTATCCAGTTCAATATTTTTTAAATAGAGACATGTAGGTCAGTCTTCAAGCCTTGTCGTTGCATCTCCATTGCTACGCTGCAGTTTATTTTACAATCTTACCTACATTTACGACACACTGACGTTGTTCAGTACGAATTTTTCTTTTAAGTGAATCTATGCTAAGATGTAAAAAAACTTTTGAACTTGTCATCACGCCAAAATATGTCAAGGCTCTGTTTCCGGCATTCGAGGCAAAAGTGCCAATTCCTTTGTTACTTTAAATTTTCAATGCATTACAAAATAATTAGAATATCTGCAAAATTAAATTTTATTATACTGGGTAATTTATAGCATTGTGCAACTTTTTGTGAGCTTTTTTTATGATCCGCATTTGGCTTTGAAATTTAGATTGCCTGCCATAAACTATAAAAAAATTACTACTCTTAAAAAAGTAAAGAATTCGAAGCCAATCAACATGTCTGAATTATACTAACAAGGCATCTTGGCATTATAATCTAATCTGGCTTCTGTAAATGAACCAAAAGGAAACAGTGAAAAAGGGTCCGCATCATGAGGTTGATAGAATGCATACTTCAATATTGCAAAAAGGTTGCATCATCAATGAATGTCAAGAGGGAAGCTAAGATATATAGTTTATTGGAAAAATGAGCATGATATCACATGGTTTAAAATCCATTAGAGGTAAGAGCATCTGTAAATAGTTTTGATTAGAGTACTAAACCATGAAAATGCATATTTTTAATCAAGTTTTTGTATGCCTAATGCATGAAAAAGCTGCCGTAAGTTTACTCTAGCGATGATGCGTCGATGCTCAAAATAACTATGAGTTACTGTATTGATTCTTTTATGAATATGAATTTAATGCTGATTGCTATACATGCTAATTAAGTGCCTAAAGTACAATGCAAATAACATTACTATTCCACGTGATTATTATTTTCATTATGGATAGCTTCGACATAATAGTAATAGACTTTGTAAAAATATTGAGTTTAGATAGCTTAAATTTTTACATCTCCTATATTAAGTAAATGCTCTTTTAGGTTTAGTTTTTTTCTACTTTATTATTGCTTCACTTGTTGACTAATCATAAATGAAAAAGCAAAATTATGGCAAAAAATATTTGAAATTAAAATTGCTTTTGGTCATGTCTTCCTATCTCTTTCTTCTGATTGCAATGCAATTAATACACTTTTCTATTCTTTTTTTGTTGAATTGCATTGTTCTACATTATCTTTCATTCAATATTAAGGAGGAAGTGAAACTAGATTACCTGCACAATTCTCCCAAGGCTACAGATATTAGCCAGAAGAAAAGAAGACGACCATTTTCCAAAGGTAGCCTGCTCATCTTTATTCTGAATGACCATGTGCAAGCCTCTATACTTGGTAACAGGGATACTAGTTAGTTCATTCTGTGTTTTTCCCAATAGAATAAGAGAGTTGATTCCTCAATGAATATAATGTGTCAATTTTTGTCAACCTAGTATGTGGTGGGATTAAATACAGCGTTTGTGTCATTGGCATGATTAGAAAAGTGTCAGAAACCAATATACAGTCAATACAACACAAAAGAAGAGGAGAAACACTATATATATATATGCTATATTAGTTCCTCACAATGTTGCAAAGAGTAATCTTTGCAATGTCAAAAATCTAATTACTCGTTAAAATACGAGTAATTCCTACTTACTGAAAATTGACCTAAACTACTCAGAATCAGCTGATACGTTTGGGTTCCTAACAAAAAAGGTCTTAAAATATCCTATTACAAGAGTTTAGACTGAAACTACCTTCACGACTAAATTTCTCACCAACTAAAATGCATAACATTAAAAGTTTTGAACACTTAAGTTAGGATGCACATTCTGCTCAATGAAGTAAAGAAAAAATATTTTAGTTGCTAATGTAGGGGGATACAATTCAGTACTGAAACAGTATACAAACATGTACATACTGTCACAATATAGGAGTAAACTCCTTATCTATAATCCTACATACAAAAAAGATCCTTCCAATGATATCCACGTCTTTAACATCTACACCATCTTTCATTATTCCATAAAGTATTTTCTTGGTGTTTCCCAAACCGACATCTCCGACAAACGCCTGGCGGAGTAACCCCATAATTAAATATCTGGCCAACCCGTGCTTGACATTTACTTATTAAAAACATCTCTCACTCTTCTCTGTTTTCATTGCAATTACCCTGCTACTGTGCAGAGTATCGTTGTTAGTTTCAGAGAAGCTCCTTTCACGTACTCATCTAATACACAATCACTATACTATTTTTCTTAGTTTTTATTTTCTTGTTTGTTTGCATGTTGCTTCTTTTTATTTCACACATACCTTGAAGTGATTGAGTAAAGAAGATAATGAACATCATGCAGCAAACTATATTAGCTAAAATTCTACATGAGTACTTTGTGGCACTCTTCTTGATATGAGTGAGAGTAGGCAGCTAAATTTTAATGCATTCAGATACAATTAGAGTACTTGTATCACTGAAATGAAGTTTTCAGCATTGTAGGTCCACAGGAAATTAATGTATACCTTAACTTTTATCTAGATGATGAAATGACAAAGAACAACTAGAGCATCAACCTTGAGTTGCATGAGATAGGCAAATTATTATCAATTGCAACTGTCACAAAATACATAATGTAACACTAGCCAGCTATAGCAGGTACAACTTCAATATATGATCAAACTATGTACTTATCTTTGACATTTATCATTTTAACAGTTGCGTTTACATTCAAATGCCCCATTTATGACTGCATGTAAATATTAGAAGTTGTTGTATTGATGAGTGTTGCTGGCTTTATTTTTACTTTTCTGTATGAGCTTTGTGTCACCATAGTACGGCAAATCGATATATATCCATCCAATCACTGAAAGCAACTATTTCAATTTCTATATGTATTTAGCGGTTTAATTTTTAAGTTGAAATTGTTGATGACACTGGATGATAGTCAAATTCATGTTCTGGAATATCTAATTTTTATTCCTTGTGCAACAAAAATGCAGCGATTTCCTTAAATATGCAATTTATAAATGACCAAACAATTTTTTGCCTGAAAGCACTTTTTTGTGTTGAGTAATTCATTTGTTTTGGAAAACGAATATTTAAGTTAAAAATTTACTTAAAAAATACATGGAAGGCTCAATTTATGCAGATCAAGGCCAGTGCATATTTCTCGTATTGCTCAAGTAAATAATCTCGAAATAAATTTATCTTAGTATTAGAAATCATTCGTTAGTGCACCATTTTCTTGTTTGGACATTTAATTATCATTAAAACCAGTAAATGTACTGACATTGACATTTGCTTCTAATAACCTTTATTGTATTATTAGATTTCAGTTTATATCGTATACTGTCTGCTGGCTCCTCTATATAATATATTATGTAGAATATTTTTTTACAATAAACAAAATTTCACAAATTTTGTGAGGCATACGATATGGCTTTATTATTGAATGTCCACATAAACGATGACTTAATACTATAATCGTATAAAGGTACTTATTACTCATTTACGACTAGCTTTTACTTCACCGACTGTCTAATATAAACTTTCTGTGGTGATATTTTTTCACTTAATACTAAACTGAAAATTTTAATGTATTTGAAATCGTTACCCTTCCAGGCTGCTTATTTATTCTGTACTTATCACCGTTTCAATAAAAAACACTAAAAAGTATAATTTTTGCTTTATTTTTTTCAATTACTCTAATACATTCTAATCTGAACCCTTCCAGACTTCTGCTTTGAAATAATGAACTCGTTTTGAACGATTTGTTCTCTCAATTTTATTTCTTTTTGAGGATTTACCTCGCTATCACTGTCACTTTCATCGTCACTATTTTCAAAATCTAGGTCACTATTTTGAGAGTCGATTTCATCTTTCAAAGCTCCACTTTCATTCATTTCGAGCATAAAATCGTCGTCAAAAACGATTGTTTTAGAGGATTTCATCAATTCATTTGATATATTTCTCTGCAAAAAAAGCAATGTCTATATAATATACTTGTGTACAGACCTATAAAGTTCGGATACAACGAATTTGTTGGCAGCACTAATTCTTTATGCATCTGAAATTTGCTATATCCGAAATCTGTAGCCGAACTTGACCACATCGTGACTTTTTTGTTTATTCGTTTAAAATGAAAATTTACCTTATTTGAAGCTTACTCAAAATATAATTTTTATTTTTTTGTCCTTAAATAAAATTATGAAATAGATACATTCTACGATATTTGAATGAAAATATCACGAATCATCACATCTGTATAAAAGATCACTAAATTGCAATTTTTTCTTGTCCAAAAGTCGAAACATAAGTTTTCAATACAAATTATTATTTTTTGATCTTTTATCGAATTCCGAAAAAGTTAAAGCCGAAAATATTTGTAAAATCTGAAACTATGGGATCATGTAATATTCAAAGAAAGGCAATATTTTACTACCGTTTTTCGATATAAGTATTTCAACATGATATATGCATACATACAGACAGGTTATCAATATAAATTTCTGAAAAAAGGTACAAAAATATATGTATATATTTTTCTCTCTTTTAACATCCCATTACTTGGGTTGGGTTAGGTTTGGCATATACTATCAGTAAAATTTTAGACCTTAAAATCTTGCTCGTAAAAAGACATAAATACATGTGAATTTAAATAAATTATATTAACTGACCTTTTTAAATGCTACGGGCTCAATCGACCGATTTTTCTCAGCATCACTGCATAGAAGAAACAAATAATAAAAATTAAATGTTCACAACATTCAAATTATGAGCTAAATTAGGAAAAAGCTTCGTTACATATTTGATCACTTAAAGTCAAGATATATATAATGTATACATAAAAACAAGCCTAAAATAGTATAACTATGAACAAAAGTGCCAGAAGTATTGCTCGAAAATCTCTTGACAGTATCCCAAATAAGCAATTTTTTCATATTAAAATAGTAAATGATTTAAATAAAATGAGCAATATTTACCCAAAAATCTCCTAATAGTACTAAAAAATACCAATTTTCAACATCAAACTAGTAAATTAGCCAAGTTTCAATGCATACAAATTTACAAAAAAAATCTTTTGACAATTCATGTTAAATTAGCAGCTAATTAAAACGAGCAATAATTATTCAAAAATTATGAGGTATAACTCGAAATAATAAACTTTTCATTTTAATATTAGGAAATTATCCTAATTTAACTCACTTTTTCCTATCAGAAACTGGTCTTTTTTTCATCATTTTAGGCCTTGTCTCTCTATTCGTTTTCCTAGATTCAACAGCTTTTTTTGCCTAATTAAAAAAAATTAGGAGAAAATAACAATTTTTAAAGAATTAACTTTCAACGACAATAAGAATAGGATATGTCCATCATAAGTTATTATAATCCTAGCATGCGCGATTCCATGTCTATTGGGGATTAACCCGACCCTAACCTACTTGAGTCCCTACTAGGGACCTACGTCTATACCCGGGACTTCACCCATATTACCCAATTTACTTAGAATGACTGGTACTACAGATAAAATAATAGCATTTTTGACAATTCAATGCAATTTAGATTATATTCGACTATATCTGTTTATATATTTCATATGGATCATTTATGTTGAACTGTTCAAGATAATTGAATGAATGAGGTATCCGATTTGATTTTCCGTGAGTTATAATCTAATTTAAATTGCTTCGCATTCATATGCTCGTCATTTATTGTTAATGACATTAAACTTCATTGTCCTCTCTTTAGTAGCACATCCAAATCAAATATGCATATATATATATATATATATATTAATGTGTACGAATATATGTAAAAGTGCACTACAAACAATAATACCACCCGAAAGGATTTACTGAATGCCTTGAAACTTGCAACGATATCACACCTAGTTAGATTTGTTGTGTTTTTATACTAAATCAATGCCAGTATTCTTATTTAGATTTTTAAAGGTAAGAGAAATTCTTTAGCAATAAAATCTAAATTTTTTATGCTAAACGCAATACCGAACAAAAAGCAAAGGCAAAACATAAAAGAATACTACATAGTATATGCAAACTTTATATATATGCATACACGTACATGTATGGGGTCCCGCAAAAGATGTAGAGGATTTATATATATATAAGTGCTATTACCTTTTCTTTCATTGCTTCAGTAGCCTTTTCTCTATATGCTGGATCAGCCCATTTTGCTCTGTACAGACAGATGTAAAATATGTGCACATGCATTTGATAACTTGACGCTTTGACTTAAATATAGCTTGCATAAACAAAATATCCTTTTTCTCTCCATCCACTTTTTATGTATCTAATCATATTTTATATTCATTAACACCTGTTACTCTTCCAGCAAAATATCCTTAAGGTCCAATCAGATACTATATTAATGTCCAAGTTGAAGCAGGTAGTTCGTTTTTGTGCAAACATAAGAGGACATTATACAAATATTCAAATCAAGTTGTTAGAACTGATTTTCAATCGGATTAAAGCATAAATAGTCGCAGAACAAGCACCGATACTTGTAGACGCATACTGATCATCCTTCATTCTCCATGTTTAGCATAACCAATTTTTCATAAAATTGCTAGTAACATAATATTAGTAGAAGTAGCCCTTTGATTTTGCCAAACTTTTCGATGTAACCTTTCAAGTTCTAGTTACATATAAAAGTGGAAGGTTTAATATTACTAGTAATTGTGATAAGAGTTTCCCCTGTATCTCACTACATCACTACATTGTCAAGTGTCTCAAAAAGGTACTTAAGATTTCCTATCTTCAATCATGATAAATCTAGCTAGTTTATGTAATTTTTGTTCTGAATTCGCCATGTATGTATGTACATACTATATATATATTGAGTATTGAACTGTAGAAGCCGAACTGTGAACTGATAAGTAATAATGAATTTGAATTTCGAATATGATCACTCATCACTATAGACTGTGGGTGTCAACTTTAAAGGCTACTTAAATTACCAACAAATGCATTATAATTTTTCATTTATAGAATTGACAATTATAGGATTTTTGTTGCGATTACTTAAATGCTGATATTTACTCGAACATAACACTCACCGTATAGCTTCACGTATGTTTTCATTATGTGCTGGAGTTCGAGTTGCTCTAGCGCCGCTAAGCGATTGGGCACGGAATTCAGGATCTTTCCACTTCTCCTTTAACTTTTTAGAAAGTTTTTCCCTATTGATAAAAATATACACGTATAGTAAAATTTGGGTGCAATGAATCTGTTAAGCCCACAGATTTCGTTCAATCATCCCAAATTCGTTCTATCCGAATATCTGAAACTAAACTTTGCACAATACATAGTTTTTTTCGTTTATTTGATGTAAGTGGAAATTTACTGAAAGCAAATTCATTTCATCCATTATACATACATACTAACATCAATGGATACATTCATACATGACCTCTTAAATTGAATCACATCTCTCTTAGTTTTTTAGAATGTTTTTCACTGAAAATTCAACATAAATAAATACTTACAGACGTAATGTTTTACATTGAATTTTCCACGCAATTTCTTGCATAAATTTATCAAAAAAATCTAACAAGATTTATTCATTAAAGTTTAAATTGCAATAAAAAAAGATAAATGATGTATACTGAAATTATTCCAATTGAACTCAGAGAAAGCAGCTACAGAAAAATCTAAATGATGCAATATTTCGAAGTTTGGTCTTAATTAATTCCTTTCACTAGTATAGAAATCGACATATATTTAGCTCTGTACACTTTTCATTGGGACAAATACATACAAAAAACGTGCATAAACATACGCATATTTTCGAGTATATATATGCCATCTTCTACTTTACTTTTTCCACTGGCAAAACATTTGGAAGGTCTCAGCTCCCAAACAACTTTTTCTCGTCCTTTTTAGGCTAAGGTTTATAGTTCCCCCCCCCCACCCTTTTAAAAAACATTTTTTTCATTTAGCGAACAAACCTTTTCCACTCATTTCCAAAGGTATATTTTGCTCCAAATTTTTTTCAATGTGGTATAATGTTTATTAGTGGAAATAATAAAATAAAAGATGGTACATTCATGTCTGCACATGCAAACGCACCTTGTTTCTATAGAAACCTCTTTTCCGACTGACTTGCTTCGATAATCCGGATCCTGCCATAAGTCCTTTACCTTAGCACTAAAAAGCGAGAAAAGACAAGAAATAATAATAATGAAAATGTTAAATTTTTGAATAAAGGCATTCATATGATTCTACAAAAAACAACAAATAAACAGCCTTCAGAATAAAAAAATATGCTACGATCCCTCTCTAAAGGGAGGGGAGCTATTCTTACATAACTTTCAGGGGTAAAACTTAGCAATAAGTAGTAAGTAAGTTAACCTTATTCTTGCTCTAGTTTCCTCTGTATGAGGAACACCTTCTCTCGTCGGCATTGTATTTAGGCGATTTTTCCGGTATTTTGGATCTTGCCATTTCTCCCTTAGTGCTGCACTAATTTTTGCCTAAATAATTTAAAAGTCACAATAAGTAATTACTTGTAGTTACCTTTGGATATAGTAAATAAATTTACTATATCTTAAGTCTATTATATCCGAAAATCTAAAGCTGAACTCGGATAGACTACGTATTTTTTTGTTTAGATGATATGAAAATTTGTTAAAAGTGAAAAATTTGCTATATCCAAAGTTTCTTGTATCATTGTATGCATCAAAATATATGCATATATTACCAACCTTTGTCTCTTCACTAACATTCGGTCTTTTGGTATGTTTCTTACGTTTCGATACAAGAAAATTATCATATTCTTCCAAGCTCATCCCAAATTCTGTGGCTCTAGTCTTCTACATTACCTCAAAAAAATAAAGCTCTATTAAACAGGCATAGGCGCACAAATAAATTCAGAACTTGAAATTCTTCAATTTACATCAAACGCGACACATTACATTAAATTATTCGTAAGATGTTTATATATATATGCGTATTTATGAGATATTTTAACTTTATTCTCTAATAATTTGTAGCAATTTTAGAACAATTTACTAAAAGAACGATATTCATATGCTTATGCATGACACAAGTGAGCTGCGTGGATTATGACCCTTTATGCTACAGATTCTTTGTGACATACAACTATTACCTTTTTTGTAAGCGCATTTTTTCTGCTACCAAGCGCAATATTATATTTTGCCTCAGTACTAAGTTTTTTTCCTTTGTTCCATGCTGTTCTACCCTATACAAAAAGAATAATAAAAATATTTCCATAAATGGGACCTTTCGTTTGAAACATAATTCCGGGGACACTGTAGAAATCTAAAATTGTTTCAAAAATATTGCCCTGGAATAGTATAAATTAGAAATTGAATTATTCGATTTTCTTTCGACTTCACAAAAGCAATTAAAAAAATATTCAAAATATTAAATTCGAATTCAACTTGAACCACTGCAAAGAATCTGATGGAGTGAGCTGATGAAATATGCAAGAGAGCTTAGAAAACATTCAAAAATTGCTCATTTTCACTGTTTAGTGGATTAAATTTTAATTTGCGCAGTTGCAACAAATCAATTTGATAATTTGACTCTTTCCGATATGGAAATAGGGATTATTTTTTCTACGATAAGAAATTGAGACTGCAGTAAACTTTGGATATATCGAAACTATCGAAACGTCCAAATAAATTTGCTGTATAGAAAAAACTGGAGCCAAGCTTAGTACAATATAACTTCTTCGTTTAAAGCTAAAAATTTTATAAGTTCAAACTTGTTAATAACAAATTTGTTGTTACATCTGAAGTTTACATTATGCTATCATATGAGGAACCAATTTTTTATTTATTGAACTAATTGTATTAATTGATTAATACATGAATTTATTTCCTAATATATAAGTAAAAATCATATATATTCTTGACACAATATGAAATTTTCATTTATTCCCAAAGAGTGGAAATTCATTATTCCCGAAGTTCACTATAGTAATAAAAATTTTAGAAATTAGTTTTTATATCTATGAAGTTAAAGCTATTAATTCATTATTCGATTTCCTTCATATGTAATATATACGTGTAATATTAAGAAAATTTTATATTCCAAACCTTGTTACTTTGTCCAATTTTAGCTTTGCTTTCTTCAGTATGCGGCCGACCTCTTCGCTTCTTAATCTCTGCAGTTTCGATACTGATCACATTATCTTTTTTTCCACTTTTTTCATTGGTTGGAACTAATTCCTACATCATCGAATATAGAAATTAGTGCTTTTTAAATAAAGCTTGATTTAAAAAAAACTATGAATGTTCAAGTTTTTCAAATGTTACTCTTCAACTAAAAATATTAAAAGTGTCAAATTTTACTGTAAAATAATGTCATTAAATTTTAAAAATAAATATCAATCAATAAAATGAATTTAAATATTCTAATCCACTAAAAAATGAAAAAAATAAATTTCAGTGGCTTTGACACTAAAATTATAACATTGAAAAGTTTTTTTTTCAAATCCTACTTATAGAGAACATTATCTTACAATAGAGCAACATAATATTAATAAAAGTCAAATACAATAAATATAAGTACTTTTATTGCTTATGAAAATCTGTATTAAATCGAAAAAAAATAATTTCTGCAAATTTACTACATGGCAATACAACAAAAAAGGAGATTTTTATAATAGTCGCAAATGTAAATTGGAATGGAATATCATCAAATTATTTGACTCAACAGTTTGAAATAAATGCTTTCATTGGTTTCAGTGAATAATAACTGTTTGAAATTGAATAAAAAGCCACTTATATATGCTAATTTTTTTAACTTTTTAGAGATTCTAATAAAAATCTGTTTTAAGTACCAAAACCCATCAAATTTATAATTACGTAGTTTTTCAGGTAACTTCAAAATATTTGAATAACTATAAATCTTTGAAGTGAACATTCGAATAATATCGTCTTTTCGGATCAATATTAGACAAATATGAACAGGATTTAGATTTTAAGCAAGTGTTTCTCATTCGTTGGACAATATCAGAGCCTATTTAAGACTATTTGATGATATTACACGGAGATGAATAGAGAGAGAGAGAGAAGTCAGGAAATGACAGAATGAAAATATAGATTGAAGCACACTATTGAACTTCAGATAAGATTTTTTTTAAACTCAATCTTTATATGCATACTCAAATAGGAGACAGTATACTATATTATAAACTATTACAGACATGACTAGCGACGTCTTTTACAGCTACACAATATTATGAAAATTAACTTTGAAAGAATACAACATTTAACAATGCAAATTATCCCCGCATTAATAATCATTAATAGTTTTGATATTCAATGAAATGTTTTGGAAAACAACAATAACGCAGAGCTATGATGTAAAGCATTATGCTGCAAAAAATTATTTACCGTTCTATTGAAAATTCTCGATAAACTTGAGCTTAGAATAATCTTAATTAAACAGAATTAGATTTTAAGTTAGGACTATTTACCTCTTGGAAACAAACGACATATCCTTTCCTCAATGTTGGCAGACTGCAAAACTGGAAAGCAATTGCAATTGACACAATTCCGGCCACGAAAATAATTAAAAACTGTACGCGAAAACTCATCATTGGAACAAAAACTCTTGAAATTAGCGGCAACTAGCAATACATGTAGCTCACACTTTCATGAAAAAGGTAATATCAGGAGGTAGATGGTTATTTGGCGTCTATTGAATCGCTTGAAAACTTTTATCGCAAAGAATTTAAATATGATATACAAAGGAGATAAATCCAAAGCACTGATGGTAAAATAATTGCCAAGCTCTGCAAGGTTCTATGATTTTAATAGTTAACTTTGAACGTTTACAAATTTATGTTAAAATTATTTAGATTTGTGGTGAGTCACAAAGTGATTTCAGCTATTTTGCAGCATTAATATGCAGAAATATACCTAGATACCGGAACTGGAATAAATTCTTAATTTCAGCTCAACTAAAATTTTTCGGCTGAGTTCAATTAAAGTCGATTAAGTCCAATGCAAATTTTGCGAAGTCGAGCCGTTGGAACTTTTAAAGGAAAAGAAATTGCTTCATTTTACATAAGATATGCATAGGAAGCATGCCAATTTTTTAGAAAAATTGAGAGCTGTGCTTCTTCTTTCCCAAATTTCTCTTTGCCTGAGGTGCATGGCATCACATGATTCCTTATAGAGCTTTAAGTTCAAGACTAAGCCTGCATCCCATATTTGTTCGTAGGCGATATAGCTATTTTCACGGAAAACCAAATTTCAACGGGATTAATCAATTTTCCAGTTTATCGTATGGGTTTGATTTTAGTTTTCTCGAAAAGAGTTTTCGTTTGGACGACCTGAATATGAGCTTAAGATTAAATGCTGCAGAAGACCAGGATGCACATCCTCTGTCACGTTGGTCGCATAATCACTATACCGCTACGCATGATCCATTCTTGTTGCCTCCAAAAGGTATTCTTATTTCCGTAGATTCCGTAAATTCAACCATGGATTTTGCGAAGGAACTTGTTCCATTGGCAAATCCACAAGGAGACTCATCAGGACGCGAAGAATTGTGGACATTTGCAGGTCAGTATCGATACCACAAAAATCTTATGGCTAACATTTCTTTCTTTAGATGAGAACTAAATAAAGTCGAAGTATCTACTTATAGTACATGATCCTCCGATTCAACGAGTTTTGAAGCGGCTAGAAAACTTATTCATAAATAGATAACTCGCATAATGAACTACTTTCTAAGTATTTTTTCAAAAATCTGCGTTGTTTGAAATTTCATTGTTGGAAGCTAGAGTGGTGAAAACTCAATTTTAATTTAAAACAACTTACAGCCCTAATACTATGAATTCTTCCACATAGTACTTATTGACATTTTAAATTAAATTTCGAGTTCGTTCTAGTTGAAGTTAATTTTTAGCATACAGATGCAGTTGATTTTGTAAAACATTAAATTTTGGTGGACAGACAATTGAAAATTGAATATGTACACATTTCAAAATATTATATTTTTATTATTTAATGAATTTGAGGCAAACTAGACTCTTTCAGTATGAACTCATGTGTGACCTTTCAAATTAAATTATTAAGGACGAAAATCAGTGTATTATCCAATTCATTTTTGAACTTAGAATACCATTTAGTTTTCTTATCTGGATGATAGGTTTTGGGGTAAATGCTCTAAATGATTTGAATAGTGAATGCAACTCTGGTGCAAGTGCTAATTCAAAATTCATTAATTTTAAAGACTGCTAATAATTTTCAACCAACTTATACGATTCATGAGATTTTCATTTTCAAAATAACCTTATCAAAGTTCAGCTATGAAAATTGTTCTTAAAATATTTTGTTCCAGAACAATCTTAGGTTGAAATCGAATATATCATTTTGCGCTATATTTCTTTTCTCTCTGTTCCAAATATCTTTGAGGTTTGTCACATCAGAATTGACAATACATTAGTTTGAAGCATTAACTCAGTAATGGATACCAATATTTAAGGACAAATTTTGTGGCAAGTGAAAAATAAAATATGTTTTTTGTCATACCATAATTTCAAAGATGGCGATAAAAAGTTTTTATTCGTGTGGAAGGATCATAACCCCCTGAAAATAAGATAAATAGATATTTCTCTATTTATCTTAGTGAAAAGCCAACTTTTTAGTTTGTTTGATCGAATGCAAAAGTGTAATTATGATAATCAATTTATCTTTCATGATTTATAAGATTTTTTGGATTATAAATTTTTTTGTGAAGTTTTATTTGTTGAATACCGTACATATACAACCAATAATACTTATCAAATATTACGCCACTCACTTGGCATTGGCTATAGCATCTATAGCCAGTATAAAAATATCAATGTGCTTTGAAGGCATAATATCAGTTTTTATGAGCTACTTCTCCAATCACTGGCACAAATGTGTATATCAACAAGAAGCATGCAAAAAATTTGAATTTCAGTATATATGTTATAGACAAATATACTAATTTGTTAATAAAACATGTCTACATGGTGTAATGGTAACATGTTAGCCTTCCAAGCTGACGCCGCGGGTTCGATTCCCGCTGTAGACACTTCTGTGTTTATAATGTTACTTGATATAAATATCGATGAAAAATAGTTTGTTCATGTTTTCTTCCACTAACTGAATATAATCTTTTAGAAACTCTATTCAAAAGGCGTGTATTGTATTATGTGCACTTTTTGTTGAGATGCCTTGATTGAAGAATTGTTGCATTTTTCGAGAATTTTTCGTCAATATTGATGCATGCAGGTTTTCACTATCCATTTTTATAAAAATTTCAGTGAGTGCAGAAAATCAGACAGGGGGTCGAGGAACTAATGGAAGAAAGTGGGTTGGAATGAATGGAAACGTCTTTTTAACCATTGCAATACCGTTTCACTCGATACCGATACCGGTATCCTTAACGCCCCTACGCGTAGGAACGTTTATTGCCTCACACATTCATCGCAGCATTTTGGTGGATGCTCAACACAACGTTACTTTAAAATGGCCAAATGATGTATTGATAGGTGGAAAATTTAAATTCTTTGGCACAATTAGTTTCTGTTATGCTTCTTTTGTGCCTAATAAAATGTATAGACACAGTAAAGACAATTACTGAAAATTCACTAAAACTTAAATAAGCTTACTTTCGGTTTAAATTGATTTTTATAGGCAATTTCATATTTTTCCTGGGCAAAATGTAGTAATATTTCAGTAGCTAGTGAATTTTAGTAGTCGACTATCTCATGGTAAACTTTTGATACAGCGAATTTATATAGATCACCAAATTTTATCAAAGTTAACAGTTTTTTATTAAATAAGAATTTTTACATCGCACAAAAAATATTAAAATTAGAGTATATTAATGATTTTTCCAGTAAATTTCATCTTATATAACTAATTTTAATAATGTTGCATTTTTTGTTGGTACTGGTTGTTTTCTAGATGGAAAAAAAGTTGCGGGTGTTCTTATAGAATCATGCCTCCCTTATATACTAATTGGAATTGGAATCAATGTTAATGCAGCTCCTGATATAAATCATCTAAATGGGCCTGAACGAGGCAAGTATTTTTGTATGTATGTTATTAAGCCTGATTTTGTAGGAACTTGTATACGTGTATAGCATTTCAGTATGTATGCATGCATTGAAATATATACGTATATTTATCTTGTATGAACGTATGTATTTAGTATCATGAATATCTGTATTAAAATATATGAATGTTTTACTACACATTTATTTGAATATGCATTTGCATACCTATATAGTTATGCGTACGTATATATGCATTCATTTAAACATCTGTAAGCATATAATTAATATTTATATTTCTGAATAGATATGATGTGTCTTCGGGACAATTGCATACATAAATGCAGTTGCTATAGCTGTTAGCTTCCATGTCTTTAGTAACAATTGCTATTTACTTGCTATGACATTATCAATCACTTTTTGGATAACATAACACTAGCCATTTATTATATGATTACTTATTAAGTAACTTTGATATTATTCATATCTTTTAAAGATGCCTTTACTGAAGTACAGCTATAGATTTTGGTTTGGTGAAGATGTAGCACATTTTGCTGAACCTTTCACATTTTTTCTGAACCTTTCACATTTTTTCTGAACCTTTCACAATTTTTCTGAACCTTTAGCAAATTTTTCTCCGCATGACCTCTCATCATAAATGAGTTTATTGTGAGCTGAAGTAATATTTCAGTTTTCATTACCTTTATTTCCTCTACCATAAGTTACGTATTCATGTTCTGTAATTGTCAAAATTATTTATCTTATACCGTTGGTTTTATGAAATTGTTCTAGAACAATTTCATTTTGATAAATTAAATGCTATTGCTTCATGTGTTATCATTTCTTTATTGCAAGTAATCAAATTTGAATTATTGAACTATCAGGTCGTCCCGCCACGTGTCTGTCTAATTTTGGAGGAGTATTCAGTAAACAATCCGTTCGAAATCTTGCTGTGAACATAGCAAAAGACATTACTCTATGGGCTTCTGGTAAGAATCACTTTTCCTATATATAGAATACGTGAGCATTTTTTGTCTATATGTATAGATAAATTTTCTTATTTGTGCAAAATATAAACATTTTTTTAATGTTCGAATCAACTTTTCAACTAAGTCATGTATACATAATATTATTATATAAAGAGGCAGGTATATTGCCTGTTTGTATGTACGTACAGTTTTATAGATATTACAACATTTCAAAACAAGCATTTTTATATTATTCTTTAATGTTTCACATGAAAGAATTCAATGGTAAGCAGACCTGCAATTCAGATCTGTCAAAGCTGACAATTAGAGCTGGACTTGGTAGCTGAGTCGTCAGAGTGCTTTTCAAGAGCATATGAATTATGTTTATAGAATATGAACTCTATGTACACATAGATATATTTAATTCTACGAGTATTTTTGTTAGATGTCGATAATGGAGAAAAGGTATTGTCGGACTGGAAGCAGTGGGTAGATTGGTCCGAATTACTCGAAATCAGAGATGGCTCTACCAATCAGAATTCATTCCTCAAAGCTGGACGAAAAGTCACAGCGGTGACTGTTTGCCCTGATGGCACCCTCAGAGTAAGAGATCCTGTGACTGGGCATGAAGAGACACTCTCATCTGAATATCTAATATAATTTTACAATTATTTTCTTATTTGTTGGTCTATTCATATCTGCCGGTAACACCGTTTTCAATGGTTGTATTTGAAATTCATTAAATCTCAAATTCTGAAGCTGAACTTAGCATAGCAAGACTTTTTGTTTATTCAATGCGTGTGGCAAATAATGAAACTTTTCAGTACGATGAATATTAAACTCCTAGAGCTCAAAAGTATGAACTGAACTATAAACGGTAAATTAAGAATCATTATTTTTATTTGAATCGGATAACCAAACCTTCTTCTATTGCGTTTTTTTCATTTTTCAATGATACTTTTATTATTTGAGAAAAATATAGTTCGGTCCAAGGTGCTTAGCTTTTATGAAATGCATTATCATATTTCAATATTAGTGTTAAAAGAAGATTCTTCTATTTTGTACATACTAAAAATGACTCACATATTTACTTGACATTTGTTTTCTTAAGTAGATAATTAAACATTATGGTTCCATTATCTCAATATATCATATCACTATTCATTGATGCAATGGAGGTTTTATAGTATTGCAGCAAGCTTGCTGACTCGGCATAAAATAGTACTATTATAATTCCATTACTAAGAAAGATGCTCTTTTATACTAAGCTCAATTTTTTATCTTTACTTTTTGTCTACTTTTGTCAAACTATTAACTACGCCTCTACTTACACTGATTGTTTAGCAGTCAGTGGACATAGCACAACAAGAATTGAACAATTGCTGCATGTATTACAATTTGTGTTTTGTCTTGTTTTTCTGGTTATCATAGTGTCAGGATATTTGCCGGTCCTGCTATCTCTTTAATTTCTACAGCATAACTGCTCGGTTATGTTCACCCATATTTGC
>JAULBW010067435.1:0-38123 GCA_032358265.1 Vaucheria bursata
GAAAGAATTCAGCACGGTCAGTCTTCATAGGCATAGTCATCGAACTTGAGAGAATACCCCGGAACCACTAGAGAATATCGCTCTGATCAACGGACAAGATGTGGTGAACACGATAACCACAGCAATAAGTTGATTAGATAGAGTATAGAAATTTTTTTTATGAATATGAACTCGCGGTACAAGATTTTTTGTAGAAAGTTCTTTGAGATTACCTCTTCCAATTTAGGGGGTTTTCTTGTTCAAATCTCTAAAAAAATCCCAGAAATGTGGAACAGTGTTGACCGTTTCAAACCAAGCTAATTGATAAATGTAAGAAACAACAGGAGACAAATAAGTCAAGAAGATGTGAAACATATTAAACAAAGCTTAGAAAAAACCATCATAAAATACTAGGAATGCTGACAAAGCCATTCAACATTAATATCCTTCGACAAAAAATAATATTATGCTGAAATGCCAACTGTTAGGAATTGCTAATTTATAGTTTGCGCGTGTAACCAGTAGTCAAAGACCGCAAGAAACACACATAATCAATAATTTATTAATTCCTGTTCATGTATTGCCAAGAATGAATCTTGATAATACAATACAGCTTAAGAGAACATACTGAAGAGAACACACATACAAGACGAATTAAGTGTTAGGAATTGATTTGTACGCCATGTTTTCTACTTGAACATTGTTTGTTGATAACCATTTGTATTAAAATATCTTTTGTTGGATGTGTTGCTGAGACTGAATCTCAGCAACACATGATGGTAATTCCTTAATATACTACTGTTTATACTCTTGATGTATTTTCCGTTTCAGTCTTGGTAGTACTTACTAGATTAAGGAGTTATAACAGTTTGCCAAGACTATGAGTGAAAAAATTTCTACCAAGATGGTGCAACAATTAATTTTACAAAACCAACAACTAATGCAACAAGTGGAGGTCCTCCAGCAACAATTAGCAATAAGTGCTCAAGAACGACAGGCAGATACAACAGAACCATTGTTGCAGATTATCACAGATACACGTACAGAACGCGAGCCAAAAATTTTGATTCCAGATGAGTTTAGCGGTGATTGAAGAAAATCAAAGGCTTTTATACTTCAGTTAAAGGTGGTTTTTCACGCGTAGCCTTCTCGTTTTGTTACAGAGAACTCAAAAGTATTATTCACTATCAATCTATTACAAGGCATGGCATTTGAGTAGATAATGCCCTACTTAGAGTCAGACCATGCAATATTAAATTCTTTCGAATCCTTTGAACAAATGTTTACCATTACGTTTGATGATATAAATTGTCTGCAACAGGCAAAGTTTGAAATATTAGAGTTAAGACAGAGCATATGTTCAGCTAGTGCATATATTTCCAATTTTCAGCAGCTTTCTACGGAGTTAGGGTGGTCTGGAGCAGCATTAATTGGCATATTTTACATAAGATTGAATAACAAGATAAAAAGTTCATTATGTAATCATGACCGCCCAAATACCATCAAAGAATTTTACGATTTAGTTGCTCGGATAGATAATCGACATTTGGAGTACAAACATGAAGTTCGAATGGAACAAAAATTATGATCAAGTTTTAATGTTAATAATACTTGAATGGTTGATGATAATATAGAGGATATGGTAATTGGAACAACTCGTGGTCAACTATCTAATGCTGAGCAGGAGAAGCGATACAGAGAGAATCTTTGTCTTCATTGCAGTGAGCCGTGGCACTTTAAAAGCTCATGAGAAAAGCTAAGGAGTTGTGGCATGAATTGTAGCTCTTGTAACCAAGGTAATCAATTAGTTGGTCTAACACAAGATAATGATAAAAATGGTGTAATCTGTTTACTTTGCGGCTCGGATTTTCATGATATGAACACATGTATTAGTAATTTCGATTCTCTTTGCAATTAGCCCAAAAAGAGATATCAAGCTGTAGATATATCTTGTTTTTTAGTTGCCACTACTCCTGAAAATAAGTCTTGAAGTTTATACACATCTCTCAACATCCACAATGTATACAATTCAAATTATATTATTTTGGCATTAGTAGATTCCGGATGTGACCGTTCTCTTATTAGTAGAGATTTTGTTTCAAAAATTGGGTCTGGAGTTGATACCTTTAAAAGAACCTGTTGTATTTGAAGTAATTGATGGGTTAACCTTACCATCGGGTGTTATTAAGGATCAAGTAAATTGTATTCTATGGATAAATAATGTCAAATTTGAATCCACATTGTTTGCAGTAAATTTGATACACTTGTAAATTATATTAGGACTCGATTGGCTTCAAAAATATAATCCTAGTATTGATTGAAATAATTTATCATTGCATTTCAACCAACAAATATCTAGTTTGACAAAAATGGGGGGAGGGGGATTGAACCCCCAACTATCCAAACAGAGAATAGCCCCCAGCCACTTGCGCCAAGGGGGTCCCAGCCACTTATGCCAAGAGGGTCCCCCAACAGCTATGGGTTAGAAACGATTTCTGAATTTGAAACAAATATGTTACTGAAAGATAATTCTGTTAAAAATGATGAACTTTTTAATGATGAATTCTTAGAAAAATTTGAAATTAGTAAGTTCCTCCTTCTTGAATATCACAATTATTGTGATGTGTTTTTGAAAATGAATGCCAATCTGTTGCCCAAACATCAAAAATTTGCTATGAAGATAGATATAATTCCAGATAAACAGGTACTGTGGGGTACTATTTATCCCCTTTCTGAAATTGAATTAAAGGCATTAAAAGATTACCTTGATGAACAACTAAAGAAGGGTTTTATTCGGCCATCATTGTCTCCTGCTGGGGCACCTATTTTTTAGTTAAAAAGAAGAGTGGAGAATTACGTCCAGTGATCAGTTATTGTGGTTTGAATGAGGTGACAGTTAAGAATAGGTACCCCTTACCCTTAATTTATAAAATGCTAAATTGTTTTTCAAAAGCCCGCATATTTTCAAAAATTGACTTGAGGGGTGCATATAATTTGGTACAAGTTCAAGATGGAGATGAGTGGAAAATGGTATTTTGTTGCCATTTTGGTCATTTTGACTACAAAGTAATGCCATTTGGTTTAACCAATGCACCCGCAGTGTTCCAGAATCTGATGAATCAAATATTGCACGATTTCCTTGATGTATTTTGTGTGGTTTATCTGGATGATGTATTAATCTATTCCGAAAACTCAATTCAACATTTAGATCATGTACGTGAAGTTTTGGAACGATTGAAGACAAATCGGTTATTTGCAAAATTAGAGAAGTGTTCATTTTCAGCAAATTGGATTGATTTTCTGGGTTACATTATATCAGATATGGGTATTGAAATGGACTCTAAGCGTATATTTAGCATTGACACGTGGCCAACTCCAAGTAATGTGAAGACATTACAGTCATTTTTGGGATTTACTAATTTCTATCGTACTTTTATTCCTGATTATTCAAAGACAATTGTTCCCTTGCTAAAATTATTGAAAAAGAATCAGAAATTTGACTGGACAAATTTGTGTACTGCGGCATTCCAGACATTAAAAATTCATTTAAATCAGCTGATGTCTTACATCATCTGGACAGTTCAAAAAAATTTATTGTGGAAACAGACGCATCTGACTGTGCTATTGGTGGGGTATTATCACAAGAGATTGAAGACCAATTAAAACCCATTGTATATTATTCGAGAAAACTTTCACCACCTGAGATTAACTATGAAGTGCATGACAAAGAGCTTTTAGCCATAATTGCATACTTTTATCAACGGAGACCATTTTTTTTAGGCACTACCATACCAGTTCAAGTTGTAACGGATCACCAAAACCTTTTATATTTCTCCACATTAAGGAAATTGAATTGAAGACAGGTACGATGGTCCCTTTTTCTTTCTGATTTTAATTTTCAGATCACTTCTCAACTGGGTGTTCAAGGAGGAAAACCCGACGCATTAAGTTGAAGAGCCGATTGTCAACTTAAGCCAAATGAACTTCAAGTTAAAGGCCAAGAACAGATTTTGCTACAGAGGACAAATTTATATTAGGAGCAACTCATGAAACTGATGCATTGACACTTTTAGAGAAGATTAAGTTAGCCCAGGCAGAAAAAGGACTGTTTCAAAAATCTATTAATGATAAGCAATATCAAGTTGAAGATGATTGTCTTCTATTCAGAGGTAAGATAGTTATTCCCTGTTCACTAAAGTTCATAATTCTTGAGGCTTGTCACGACTCCCCTTTTGCTAGCCATCCTGGAGTTCAAAAAACATTTTGATTATTAACACGTTCTTATTGGTGGCCTACAATTCGAAAAGATTGTAATGCCTATGTTGACTGATGCGAGCTTTGTGCTTGTTCAAAACTGGATCACAAGAAACCGGCTGGCCTACTTTCACCTTTACCTATTCCACCTTGCCCGTGGCATTCAATCTTGATGGATTTAATTACCGATCTTCCTCCAATGGAAGGGGGGTAGACTCTGTATTGGTTGTTGTCAATCGATTTTCAAAAATGGCTCATTTCATTGGATGTACAAAGACTATTAATTCATTTCGATTGGCCGACTTATTTATGGAGCATATAGTTAGACTACATGGTTTTCCGCGTGATATAGTGTCTGATCGTGGATCAATATTCGTATCAAAATTTTGGTCCAGTTTTTTGAAAAATTATGGAGTTTCACAATCACTTTCATCTGCTTATCATCCCCAAACTAATGGCCAGACGGAACAAGTTAACCAAGACTTGGAAATTTACCTTCAAATGTATTCTGATCAACAATTGAATTTGCTGGCAAATTTACCTAAGGCAGAATTATGTTACAACTCGAGATTTCATTCAAGTATTCAAATGTCACCTTTTTGTGCAAACTATGGATTTGAACCCGTACTCGATGGATCAACCAAATTATTACACGTATCCCCACCTACAGTCCAAGATTATATTAAATCTATTCAAGAGAATTTTGGAATCATTTCTGAAGAGTTAAAACCTGCAAGTTATTTAGCAAAATATTTTGCAGATTGTAAACAATGCAATGAAGAATTTGAAGTTGGTGATTCAGTATATCTAAACACACACAATATTAAAACTACCAGGCCATGTCCTAAACTTGATTGGAAGAAGATTGGATCTTTACATATTGTGAAGAAGATTAATTCAGTTGTGTACAAATTGAAGTTGCCATCTAGCATGTCAAGAATTCATGGCGTGTTTCACATATCCTTACTGTTAGCACATAAGACGATTGACAATCCAAAACAAATAGATATGCTCCACCCCCTATTTACATTGACAAAACTGGAGAATTTTTTGAGGTTGAAGACATTTTGGATGTCAAGAAGGTTTGCAGAAAATTTCACTTTTTAGAATCTTGGAATGGTTACTCTGATGAAGGAAATTCTTGGGAACCGGAGGAAAATTTAATGAACTGTCACAAACTGATTGAAGACTTTAAGAACCATTTCCAAAACCATATGGAAACCATGGCAAGAAGAGCAAATGTTAGGAATTGATTTGTACACCATGTTTTCTATTTGAAGGTTGTTTGCTGATAATCATTTATATTTGAATATCTTTTGTTGGATGTGATACAGAGATTGAGTCTTGGCAACACATGATGGTACTTCCTTAATATACTACTATTTATACTCTTGATGTACTTTCCATTTCAGTCTTGGTAGTACTTACTAGATTAAGGAGTTATAACATTAAGTCAATTGAATTGCAGCTTTACAACAAATCACACAGCAAAACAGATCAAATCTTGACACCAACTTTGAATGTAATTTTCATTCCCACATTTGTGTCGCCCTAGTTGATGACCATATAATGTAAAAGACTGCATTTATACTATCAACCTAGTTATGGTATTCCAGAACATTTCATAGTAGTTCTTGAATGTTCTGCAATTATTCTAGAATTGTATCCATGAAGTATGTAGAAACTTTAAAGATAGCATCACTTTTTGTTCCATTACAGGTAAATTGATCAATCCTTCTCTCGTTCTTGCAACTCTTACATGATCAATAGTAAACATAACTTAATTGTTCACATAGTGACACAATAAATAGTAGATTTTAATTAGATTTCATAAATTATATTAGACCGCATGTTACTCAAAATCACAAGAAAAAAGCATGCAAAGATCAGTAGATAATTTATGTCACATATTTTGTCAAGAATGAATACTGTTTAACATACTCAAAGACAAAGCTTTTTTTCATACATGCTCATGTTAGAAATGTTAGGAAAATACAAAAACAAAAAATGACATAAAAACAGAAATACTACTTGGTATTAACCTACATGTGTTGCTGAAAGTGAGATAACTTTTACAACACACAAAGCAAGATAACTTTTGCAACACACAAAGCATAGTAGCATGAAGAACAGGATTCAGTTTCCTGAAGTATCTTAGAACTGAAACTGAAACCAAGCTGAAAACAAACTGAAACCAAGCTGAAATCAAGCTGAAACCAAGCTGAAACCAAAATCAAAGCATATACAAATTATACCTCAGCTACATAGAAATAAGAACTAACCTTTAATAGTGTTAGTTTCCAGCAAGAAACTGAACATAAAAAGTTAACACAGCAATAATAAAATCAAATTCTAACCTTTTACATATAGGTTATTTTGCTGTAAACACAAGTAAATTGCCATCTTGCACAGACTTTTAGATATATTTCAGGTGAGCAGGACAACTAGCACTTGCTGAAGAAAATATTTGTCAGTGCACCTCATTTCACATTGTCTGGATATCAAATAATATTTACCACAAATACCATTAGTCAGAAAAACCCAAAAACTGTTGAGGAAATAAATAATATAATTACAAAGTTCCATGATAGCTGGATTGGACCAAAGATTTAACAAAGTTTCTCTAAATTTTTCTAGAAAAATGTATTTAATAATACTTAGAAATTAATTATAAATTTAATTTTTTAAAAATTTTTGTGTTTCAATTTAGTGATACTGTTAGGAATTAACTTCCTTAGGGATTAATTACATTTTTATAGCTGCGGTCAGTGTTCATTTATGACATTCCAAGTAAATTGGCTGCACAGATTCCAGCAGGCTTATATATTTTGTTGTGTTGATGAAGTTAGCTCACCTCTATCAACACAATTAGTGCATGATGAATATACACATTTCTGCCATAGTTTCTTGTGCTTAGTTGTATTTTATGTCTCTAGCATACTATTAGAAACTGCTCTATTGTGCTACACTTTCTATTTGATTTACATTGTCATTTCAAATTATCAATTGTGTTTGAGTTAAATTGCCTTGTATGAAAATAGTAAATCTGTAATGTGTTGATGAGATTTGTTTTGGGCAACACCAAATGGAGAGCTAATATATTTTAGTTATGCATGCTTTTTTGTTTTTTTGTTCATCTTTTAATATCTAATTAGGAATGCAGTGAATAAGATACAAGAGAAAAACAGACAAGAAATAATTGAGAAATATTGCGTTTATTAATTGCATTGATAGAAGTGGGGACACTCTATCAACAAAACAACAAAAACACATGCAGCCCTGTGGTACAGTTCAGCAAACCTCATAACCTCTTGCAGTACATTAGAACACAGCCCAAATATTCCAAATGTGGGAGTCTCCTTCAATCTTATAATTGTACAAGTCTTCTCAAATCTGATAGTTGTACAAATCTTCTCAAATCTCATAATTGTACAAATCTTCTTGAGTCTTGTGCTGCAGCTACAAATGAAATCAATACTTTTGGAAATTAATTCCTAACATATCTGGCTTACGTGTGAGTTATATTTATTCTTATAGATACAAATATAGGAACAATCTGTAAAATGTTCTAAAAAAATTATGAATGCTATAAAAATTTGAAAACATTAATCATGGAGCTACATAATTGGATAATATGCTTTTAAAATATGGAACTATGTTATTTGTAACTTTTTTAGTATGAATTAAATTGTTCTAGCAAAATAATCAAAGAAATATATGCTGCAGAATTAGAAACCATGGAATATTTCTTAGCTATATAAAACATATGTACTTAAATGGTCCAAAGTGTTTATAACTTTTATATACTATTTTAGAAACAAGTCGACATTTTAGCTTTTTTATATTTGAAGCAATAAAACATTTTCAACAAAATATTATCTTTCATCTTTAATTATTTGTACAGTTGCTAATCATTCCACTTATTCGTAATCTGTGTTTTACTTACTCTGATGGAAACAATTTTGATAGCATGACACAAATCAATTTGTCTTTTGGCATGTGCTAAATAGAGATAAACTATGAATTAAATTTATTTTTAATACTATGGCGAACTGTACCTGATCAATTGATTATTTTTACAATAGTTAAACGGGTTAGGCAATTTTAAAATGTAACTTATCTACTTATCTTAAGAACATGAAGAAAAACAATTTGTAGGAGTCTAGCACAGTTAATGACGACGGGCTTGCAGCTATGTCCGACACGAAGGTAAATATGTATATGGCAAGACTCAATCCATTGAGATATGGATTAGGACCATTATCGGATGTGCACGAAGTCCCACAATGGAGCGATTTGCCTGCGAAAGATCAAATCGAAGCAGATAAGTTAGCCGAATCATTGCGGTACTGTAAAGTTCAGGTATTCGATTAATAACTTTCAATTGAAAAGTTTCATAGGAAGTTAATGATAATTTGTATTTTGAAAGTAGAACCTAGAATTACTAAAAATACAACAAATACTGAAAAATACGAATCCCAGAAAAGCTTTAATGTCAATTTAAATCGGTTCTAATATAAACTTTTATATTTAATCTAGAGCGACGAGTTTTAACAAAATCGACGATTCCCGTATGTTAGAAAATTAAAATTGAATATCCGAAACACGAAATCTCAAGCATTAGCAATACATTAATTAACGCATGCCTGGAAGTTCCAAAAAATGCTAAATTTTTTATTATTTGGTACATATTATCTATCAATAATAGCCATTCATATTAAATTTACACTAATATGGCTCTAAATCTTTTTGTTTGAGATTTTGAGTATTTAATTGGATACACAGGGTAACATTGAGCATCAATGCTATTGATTCATATCAGTATATTTTTAATTTTCAGTCGATAATAAGTTTAATGTTTTATTCTGAATATTACCAGGCTGTATTCTTTTCATGGTTGAAGATACAGCATCATTCGATATGATCTCTAGATTTTTTAGTGCGTTGTTTACATGCATTTTCTAATGTTGCATTACATAATCACTGCCATTTTTTCAGTACTATCCTCAAAGAAAAATAAATTTTTTAGCCGTTAGAACTTTCATATTTTAAAATCTGACAGATTTTTTATTGATAGGTTGAATTTCCTCTGGATGATGCCAAAAATGTTATTTTTCATGATACTATTACATGGGACTTGCTCAGCCCCAAAGCCCAAACACCAATAGAATTTGCCGTCAAAAATGGAAGAAATTTCGGGATTAGTAATGATGAGATAGCAAAACTTGCTGGATCTGTTGCAGCCCAAATTGATAGGTATTCATATATTTGCTAATTGATCCCATTTGAGAAGAAGCAATTTTTACGTTAGCTATTTATACTATCCATATGAATCATGAACATCAACAGTAAATTGAATAGAATGCTGAACTTTCAGCTGGCAAAAGAGAATCTGTTGAACTTTGTATATGGATTTGATGACTCGCCACTCTCAAATGTGGATGTCACTTTATATGGTTAATGTTGCTTGGTTATCAACCAAATCTTTCTCTCTTGCGTATTGCTGTATTCTCCGATAATCCAATACATGTCAACCTCTCATTTTTATTGATTATAAACTGTTTTTTCAATTTTGCGCAGGCATTTAGAGCAAGTACCGAAGCTTGGAGCTCAGAAACAAGTGAAGAAAAAAGCTAAAAAAACAGGGCCTACTACTCCGAGAACCAGAGCTTTACAGGGTGCAGAGGTGACTTTTCGTTTTCATCTTTCGATTTCAAATTTATCACAGTAAACTTTGGATGTAACAAATGTTCACTTACAAGAAATAAATGAAGAGGTCATATTGCGACTATGCTCAGCACCGTATCTTTCAGTATAACTCATTTCGAATGTAAATAATTTTAATTTCGGCATTCAACATAATACTCTTTTCATCCAAAATTAAATGTGCTCTCGTTCATTCGTTGACAAATATTGGTCTTGCTAGTATTTTCTATTCATCTTGTAAAACTTAATCTAATATGGGCAATAAGTTATAAATATTAGAACACCTTTTAAATAACATGCTATTTCTTTCCATTAGTTGCTAATATAATTTTATTGCAATTTTTGCTATATTGTATATATTGAAATTAGTGATTCAAAAATATTATATCATAGCTGAAGTGTCTACCAATGCAGAGAAGAGTGTGTTCATTTGAGATGCGTCACTATATGTTAATGTACCTTTGCTTCGTATTTTAGTCTGACAACATCAATGGAAAAACTATTACACGAGAGGAAATAGACGCATATATTGAACGTAAGCGTGAAGAACTTGCTCACTTAAAAATGCCAGCAGAGTATTGGTCAAATGCGTCTTGCCATATTTGTCACAATCGAAAACCGCACGGTTTCAATAACTGTCATCTCAAGTTGAACAAGCACACGTACTGCGTGCCTCATATTCAGCAAAGGTAAATATTTATTGGATTTGATCCTTGCACATGTATTTACTTAATGAAATGAGTGTGTTGAATTTTCATAATCTGTTTAATCTAATACTGAAATTAATTTGGGAGGGAGTTTATTAAATTCAAAGCACATTATATATTTTTTTAAATTTTACATTCCTTTCAGAACTGAATATTTTGACAAATTCAATTGAAAAAGGCATAAATATTAAAATACAATTTCAAGATTTATGGCACATGCATATTTTGAAAAAGCATCTAAATGTTTTAGAGGCATGCATACTAATCGGGCGAATAGAAGCACTGAGTAAAGCTGTAAAAGCCGATAAGCAACTGATACGGCATCATTGTGCAAAATCTACTTGGGTTTCTGGATTCCTAACTAACGTTTTCTTAGAATTTCAAACGTGACATAATAATGTTATTTTGCCGTTAGAATTTATAACATAGCAAGTGCAGTGCGTTAAATGGCATATAAAACTATAACTTATGGTTAGAATTTATAACATGGCTTATGACATGTTAATTTCTGACCAGTAGTATTCGTTGGTAAATACATTGCTGCAATATTTTAGAAAAATAAAATTTCTCAAATAAAAGTATAAAATTAGGTGGTATTTCAATCATAGTTAAAATTTAAATTTTTTATAGGTTTGGAGTATCTTTTGCGGATCTCCGTAAGAATCCAGAACTATGGAACGAGTGTCCAGCTTGTTTTTCGACTTGTATATGTTCGGCCTGTACGGCCCAGCTTCTCAAGGAAGTTTCCAGAGATCAGTCAAAAAACCCGCAGTTTTATCCTTCTGTAGCTCAATCAGAAGCCGACGATGCTCAAGTTGCTGAACAATCAGTCAAAACTGAAGATTCGAATTCTGTTTGTTTGGAGAGAAAGCATGACAATGAATTTAAGAACGATAGCGATGTGGATAAAGAAAAACGAATTGCTGCAGGTTCTAGTTCTAAAACCAAGAGTAATCGTCATCTCGATAAACTCTATGGGCGTACCCAAGAAAAAAATGGCAAGAATATTGCGAGCTCAAGAAATGGCAAATCAAACTTGAGCAATAAGAAGAAAACGAAAAAAGATAAAGGTACTTTAAAAATTCCTTTGTAGCTTTCATAGTACATACAATTGAGGAGGTATCTAGCATGAAAAACGTACTTAGAGTTTTCTTTCAGAATAATATCGATCCAAAGTTTTATTCGTGTGTTTTTAGAGTAAAGTAGCAAGAAATTTTTCATTTGAGTTCGAGCAATTTCTGCATCTATTGAGTAGTTAAAGTCATAAAAAACCCTGTATGTTAATGACTCATTTTACAATTAAAATATATTTGTTGTCATGAATATAGAACTCGTACAGAGCGATGACGTTGCACTGACGTCCAGTGATGATGCACCATTGGCATCAAAAGTCATGCCTCAAGGAGAGTGGTTGGATGAAAATATTCCTTATTGTATCTCCTGCAATGATGATAGCGATGATGGGTTGGTGATGTGTAATCGATGTCCACGAACATTTCACAGTCATTGCGTTTCTTCCGGACCAGTTGTACATTATGTGCATGGACAGTGGACCTGTGACGATTGCAGGGGGGCAAGTGAAGGGTGTATTCAACCTCCTTCGCATAAGGTGGGGGAGTCTTAATTTCAAAAATATTTCTTACATACGTATTTATAAACATTTATCAAAGTAACTTTGGCGGACAGCATTTTACCTTGTGCATATGAATAAAATTGATGAATAAATTAGCAATAATTATTTTAAATATACTATTTCAAAGTGCATGCATACTGATTGGCAAATCATTGTATCCTTCACCGTATTTTCATAATAATCTTTGTTATGCGCTTGGGCTGTTGCCGATATTTGAGTTCTATTTAGAATAATTTTGAAGAGTTCGTTATTGTTCTAAATATTAGCGTCAATTTTGGTAGAGCAATATGTAGTTTTGTGATATTATAGTTGCTTTGATTTAACTATGAGTAGATGCTATGTCTCTACTGATTTTTCACATAAAATTGTAGTAACTCCCTCCAAATGTTATTTGAAAAAGATATGATTTCAATGCAAAGTTTATTTCAGGAACTTTTACTAAGTAGCAGGTACAAAATATTAAGGTTAGGTACTAGACTAGTGCCCCTGTATAGAGTTGCCTTTAATGTTAATGTTATGTACATACAGACATATATATATATATATTTATGTATATATGCCTCTGAAAAAGGTACAGATCAAAAATAATTTTTCTGCAGAACAATTTATTTCAGTATCTATTTTGATTGGCCCTTTTTATGCATTTTTCCCTCAGTGATAATCAATATGAATTATGTATTTCAGGGAAACGATCATATTGCTGCATGTGAAAGTATCATTAGATTTCTTTTGAAGAGCAATATTTCGGATAATTTCCGTTTGCCAGTAAGTTTGAAAAGCTTTGGGGGTGTGGCATCAGAGTGGGAACGTTATTGTAGGGAGATACCCTTGAAATATCACATGGATTTGGGCAGCATGAAACAAAAATTGAAGAACGGCATGTACGGAGAAAAAGATGATGGTGGTGAGTCTTTACATTTCCCTTGCTGAACTAGGGTAGAATTTGTTAAATATGGAGCTAGCTATTCGTTGTATGATTTTACAGAGGATATTTGTTAAATCAATAGTCCACATAATGATGAATTTTACTATTTTATAAGTTATCACTCCACCAACCTCTCTTTGCGGGTAGGTGTTGGTATCTCTTATTCGATATGTTCAATAAACTGATCATTTTTGGAGTCATTGAAATTGTTCTTAGAAACTTGTTCTAGAACTATCTGAAGTTGAATTTTATATTTTCATTACTAATATTATGCATTTTCTATCCTTAAGATTCATTATTTAACAGAATTATGTTCATTTTGGTGCAGTACGACAACTACGGAACAGAAAAGAATCAAAATTGTTCAACTGTTTTTGAATATAACTCTTCAAGAGGATGCACATCAAGCCAGTTTGCTATTAAAGGGAAGTTTCATAAGTCCGCATTATCAGCACCCCCTAAATTGCAGGCTTCAAGTTAAAATAAAGTATTTGATTTCAACACTTTTCTTAGAATAATACGATAGGTTATTGTAAATTTTTGCATGGAAATCATCATGAATTAAACTTGCTACCCTTATATACTAGTTTCTCTATGGACTTTAACAGTTCATAAAAATCTTTATGCATCGTAACATTTCAACAGAAATAGTTATGAAATCTTACATTCTTTTGAAGTAAAATGTTTTGCAAATCAACCAAAAAATCTAGCTGGATCAAACTTCCCACATTTCCTCTATCAATGGGACTAAACACATTAGATATTGGTTATTTGAATTAAATAACATCAAAATATGTTACTTACGTGTCCCACTAATTTTGTACATTGTCTTAGGACGATTGATGATGAATTTTGTGAGAGATATTCGTCAAATTTGGTTAAATTGTTGGCTTTTTAATGGCTATGGAAGTACATTGTACCGCATAGCTTCCATATTCAGTGATTGCACTGAGAAATGGTAAGCAATGAAAGGGTTATTATTATTCTTTTTCAATCTCTCTTGTATTGAAATTGCCATTTGGATTATATTTTATCCCCGCAACTACATCAGCAATAGGAAAATATGTGCCAATTAAGTTGTGCAGATGAAGAAGAAAGAATAATTTTGAACAAAAAGATAATTTAAATTTGATGATTTGGGCTCAAAGCGTTTACAGTTAGCATACTAGCTATCGCTAGCTATTTCATTTTGACGTGTCATCGGCATGCAGCTATAGCTTGTCTCTCCTACTTAGCTAGCTGAGGCAGAAGGAACAACTAGCTCTACTAGGCCTGAAAGCTTATCTGAAGCATGTCGCATTTTTACATTTTTAGTCACTTTATGATCATAAAAAATCATTATTGAATTCATGGTGCTTTAATACAGAATTTATTTAGCTTTCATAAAAAATTTAAGTTAAAAACCTATTCTCAAATAATATTTTGCAGTTCATGCATTTTGATTCGCGATAGGTCTTTTTTCATAAAAAAACACAAAAATCATTGGCCAATATTCATATTTGCGTTATGTGGAACAAATAAAATAAGCCCAATTGATGAATGGGCTCAATATTCTTTCTCATTTAGCACCAAAGCCCTTTTGGTAAAGTAATTTCTTTCTAATTATTAAATGTTGTCTTCAATAACAGAGCCAATTCTTGTCATCTTTATCACATATTCGACTTATTAAACAGTTTTATCGAATTGCAATTTTTATGTGTAAATCGAATTTTATTTTAAATCGAACAGGCTACAGGAAACCTTGATTCCTATTGTCATTCTTCAGTATAAGGGTAAAATTGATGAGCTACCAAGCCATCCAAACTGCCCTTGGCATATCCTCCCTTCTATCTCTGGTGGCAGCTCTATGAAATCGGGCAAAAGAGAGAGGAAAAAGGTCCCTGTGAACAATAAGGATGTTATTTATCACTATGGTAGCACTGATAGCTCTGATATGGATGTTGATGAACAAGCGTTGATGCATAATGGAGATGGTGTAGAATCTGAGTATTAATGCTGCTAAAATATATTCATCAAATGTTTAGCTAGGTTAATAGTCCATGCAGTATAGTGACTACTGGATTGTTTTTGTAACCTTAGCTATAAGTTTGTGACCGACGGAATGCATTTGAAATAATATGTGGTAATAATGAAATTTTGTGTTGAATGAGAAAAAATGAAATGCATAAAATACATGAACACCTACTATCAAATGCCAATCTAGCGAATTACGCTTGACAACAACCTATGCTAATTAAATAAGAAGAATTTCATGCATTTTTCTGGGTTGCTTCAGAATTTTACTAATGTTGCATTTAGTGAATAAATAATTAATTATTTGTTCGTTGCTAGTAGAAATTACTAAAATTGAGTTTGAAAATTTTGTCCAAGAATCTAGCTACACTATTCACTATACAATTAGTATTTATTTTTTACATTACATGGAAACAAAGGCTAATTGATTTATTTATAGTGCTACTAGAAATTATTGTAAATATGTGATCATAACTGTTTGTATCCTTCAAAATTCATCATAGTGAATATATATTGAATCAAAAAACATGATATTGTAGCTCACAACTGAATTTGTTAGTCAGATCAATTCTCAGAGATAATTAATAAAATTTGATGCACACACTGAAAGCAATGGTTCGACATGAGGGTATGAAAATAGCTAGTATAAAAAACAGCCATCCCCGAAACTACTAAAAAAATGTCAAACAATATCGTTTTATTTTTATGGGCTTCCCCTCTCGCTCAACCTCTTGGATAGCTAAATACAGATTCTGCTTCTTTACGTGCATTAGTGGAATTTTCAGTATGCTTTTGGCTTCATTATACATTCAAAAGTTTGTTCAGATCAGTTTTTCTTTTTTTTCCAATTTTAATGCTTTTCTTAAAATTTCTTGAAAGTCTAGATTCGGCATTTTTTTATTTTCAAATCGTAAGAATTTGAATCTTCACATTTTTAAAGTCAACAAGAATTGGATGCGCACAAACTTAGCATGTCACACTATTTGCGCTGCCAGTAGAGTTGCACACAGAAGGTAAAATAGTAGAAAAGTTGCTCATAGTAGTAAGTGGACATACCACTATATATAATTGCTAACGCAGATGCAATGATGCATATTGTATTCTTAATAAATTTATGTAGTTTTACTTCATGTCATTCATAATAATAATATTTTAGAATTGGCAGCCTGCATGAACTTGTGCAAGTTATATGAACACCTTTTTGTGGATTTTTACTGATCATATACGATAACACAAAATTGATTATGCTAAGCATCATAAGTGTTGAGTTGCTAATGCAATATGTATTGCAGCTTTTTTCAGAAATTGCGGTTGAAATTTTTTTCCAAATTTATATCAACAATCCTCTTTAACTTAATATAAATTTTTGAGTAAATTCAAGGTTATTAATGGAAACATGTTTTACAGCAGATTTAAGCTGAAAAGTATGGTCTTAAGCAATATTAAGATTGGTACCTGGATAGAGAAAAACTGATAGTGACCAGCCTTCTAATGTCCAATTGCATTTTTGTGACTATTTAGTACACTTATATATTAATTGCTATCTTAACATTCAAATTTATCACTATTCCATTGGTAAAAAGTATTTTTTCTTCAAATACCAATAATAAATTTATTTGGTACCTTTTAGGGGAATTGTCAATTAGCATTGCTCGGGGTTGCACCAGAATAGATGATGGTAGTTTTTAATGACAATCTTGCATATATGTTCATACCTTCTAATTATGAATAAACTTTTTCATGTAGAGCAATTAGTTAGACTAATTTCTATGGACAAAGGTGAGATTACCAGTAATTGAAATATGATGGTTATTATACATCTTTGATTAATGCAATGGAACGTTAGTTAAAGAAGATTAATATACTAGTCACATATTCAAGATGCTGATAAGTATCAATAACCATTACATCCCAAATAATACAGGTTATGATAATAAAATTTCAGTTCAATAATTGTAACATTGTGCCAGTGACAAGCGATGATACGAATGTTACTGTAACAAAAGATTCAATTTTAGTATCTGCAGAAAATATTTGCTTATTTACTAGTATGTAATGTACATCTTTAATAATTCTTTGTAGTTTTCAAGTCAGAGCTCTGAGTAATCTAAGGTAGTGAAATCTTATAATCTTGCTATTTTTCATACTTGGACTTTCTTCTTGAAATAAAGCATCTGTATGATTTTTTATGCAAAAATTAATAATTTACGAGAAACATGACAAAATACAACAATAAATGTAATCATCTTTTATTAATGACTAACTAATGGTCTACGCTTTCTTCAGTTCTCCTCATCATAATTAATATATGATTCCTACAAGAAATTAAACAATTTTAGGCTAATGTTTGCATTTAAAAAAAGAAATAAGTGCAAATAAAAATATGAAAAATTCATCCAAATTTCAATGAATACTTCACACAAATAGAGTATAATGTTAGTTTGAACCAAATATAACATCAAGTAAGTAAAAAAACTATATGAAAAAAATCAGAGTCTGATACATCGTACATCATCTATACTTGAGAACTATGGTGATGGTATCATTTCCTTGTAACTTTAGTTTTTGTTGTTATATCCCCATAATCAAATTTTAAAAATTGTCAAAATTTATTGCAAAAACAGCTTTATATAGTTGGCCTAAATCAGCAATGACAAGCCTTTGAATAATAATTATTTGCTCTTTTTTCGTCATGCATATTTCTAGAACAAATCAGCCATAGATTCAACAAATAAAAAAATATTATGCCTGCATGAATCTTATATGTACCTGCCATCAAAAATATGGAAGTACTGGAAGCACTTCCAATGATTATTTTAAGCGACCCAACAAGTTTATATCACTGCTTAATTTTTACACATGTAACAGAAAGTCACGTATGTATGTATGCAAGATAAATTTGAATGCATGCACTCACAGTGATTCCGCTGATATCGCTAGTAAGAGTAGGATCCCAAACGTCAGGACCAGCAGCAGGAAGTACTCTTAATATATTGGCAATCCCTGGTGTTCCGAAGGGTAAGCCGGCAGTAACAACCTAATAGCAAGTATCAATAAAAATTTACTGAACACATTTAAAATAATTAAGTAGCACGATAATGTCAATTTGCATGACAAATTCACAAAAATGATGAAAATAATTCAAATTTTCACCTAGATGATTTAAGAAAATTCAAATGCCGCCGAATGAAAAGGTCAATATCATTCTTTTCAATGGGCAACATTTCAATATAACTATTCTTTCTGGAACGGTTACATATTTATTCTTTTGATGGTAAACTCACTATCTTAATTGTAGTGCGCGTTCATGAGAATTGATATCATTTATATAACTTATTAATACATAACTATTTTTGGATAGCAAAAGTATCTACGGGACTATTTGAAATATTGGCAACTACCTTGTATATTAGATAGTATTTCTAATGTTTTAGAATCATTCTGTATTTGCTCAAGAATAAAATTCATGTTGAGTAGGTAGAACAACTCTTGCAGATAATATAATTCTTAATATGTATCATATTAAATCAATCTAAGAAAAATAAGCCTTTTAAAAGATGGAAAAACATAAATAACGCCATTAAGAACGATAATGATACTAATAAATTCATAAAAAAAAGCATTATAATCAAGCTAAAAAGTAAACTTGATTTCCGATAAATCAATTATAAATATACCAAAAACAACAAATTTCTAATTGTAAATCATAGTGACTTTTCATCCATTACACTTATGCTGCAATCACAATTGAAAAGTCACAGTGACATTCTATGCAAATGATGCAAATACAAGCACGAACCTACCGATAATCGATTCCAGTAACCTTAAAAACACTCACAATAATATGACGAACGAAAAAAAATGTTCACCGATGCACAATATTTTTTAGGATTGTCTACAAATATATATATATAATATTTGTATGTATCACTATGGATAGAAATAACGCACCAATAAGTCAGATGGATCTTCAGCAATACGTTTACGTAAGGCCAGCTCACAACTCTTTGTGAGCATTGTCCTAATTACAAAAGAACAGATAGAGATTTAATCGCTACTTCTAATATATATAAATGACACGCTCTTATGAAACATACAACAAAAAAACTGAGTAGACTCGTAATGTAATATCAATATAGTATAGTGTGCTTCAAAAGTCGAGTACATCAATGTCGTGTATACTAGACGATGTGTTATATTTAAGTTAATATGCCCTGAGTACATAGAAATGTACATAGCTTCTTATTCTCACGGTTTGAACGAGTAAACATAAAATATTATAAAGTGACATGTATGCACCAAAGAAAAAACTGCGAATAGGAAGAAATAGTAACAAGTCTATAACACATATTGACGTACATAGATGCACTCATGATACGCATATAGCTAAATTCTACCTGTATTTTTGTGGTGTACTGCCATCCTCAACATCATAAACTACAGCAGGATAAACTCCTGAGCAAGAAAATAATTTCAAAAAATAAAATAAAATAAGAAAAATCTTAAAATTTAGATAGAATACGTACCCCATGTCATTGCCAAACTGCGAGCTGTCTCTATATTAGGCGTTATTGCTAAAATTGGCATCTGAATAAGTAACATATTTTAGATAAAATTTTGAAGAATCGAAAGAAAAGCCAAGACTTCTTATTCAATATCAATGTATTTGTGCATTCGAATAATTTCAGTCTCTAATTTAAATGCTTTAAATTACAAAAAAAATATATATATATATTTTTTGTACCTCCGGTCTGAGCATCGATGCCCTGAAGTCCATAGTGTATAAGAAAAAAAGAAATAAAAATATATTTATAAGCAACAAATAAAGTATTCAATAAATGCAGCTTAAAGAATTATTACAAACTTTGAATTTTGAAAGCATTCAAGCACTAGCATCAATAAAAATTTCTCAAAACTTCTTCAAATCTAAAAATTGCTGAAAAATGGATCAATCATATTAAATTATATAAAACTCAAATACTAATTGGTTTGAGGTCTATCAAGTGACTTGCCTTGTGGTTGTAGTTCCTCTTGAACTAAATGTTACGATAGCAACTGCATGAAGTGAATCGGCGACTGTTTTGGCAGCCTGCGTAATAGCATCAGTTGCACTCATGTGCACGCCTCGTAAATTATTTACCAACTGCTTCCTGAAACAAAAATCATAAAACTGTATTACACCACAAATTGATAGACACATAATACCAAATATATATATAACTATCAATGGTGACAATTTTAAAATCATATTTATTCATTGTCCAGAATTTAATTTCAATCATAAGGTTCATAATATTAAGCCATAGAAAAGAATAACTAAAGACTAACTATAGCAATAGATTAGCTAACAAAAATGTCTCAAGAAAGTATATTTTTTGTGGAAAATGCATTTTCATAACTGCTTTGTTTCTTTTATATGTTAAAACTTTAATTTATACTTCTATTGTGTGAATAGGTGAAATAAAGACTGAAAAAAAATTTTTAATCATACAATCATCCTTATGATTACAATAAGATTCTTAACAACAAAGTATACTTAATTAAAAAATAAATCCACAATTTGATTAGAAAAATAAAAATAATGTAAAGATGTATATATGAAAACAGACTTTATTCTCACTTGTACTCAGGATCTCCTTCAACTCGGGAAATAATTCTCTATAAAAGTACAATTTTATTAATTTCAAAAATGAAATGTTATAATTTCAAATGCAGATACCGAGTGAAAGGCATACATGCATACATATTCATATAGTAAAATATATATAAATTTGTTTCACATAAATACTGGCATGACTGAAGAGGCACAAATTGAAAATATGTACACATTCATTTTTACTATTTGATATAAATATATCTTACTTGTTGCATTTGAACACTTTCCAAAGGGTATTTACCAGCAGCAGATTCTGCACTAAGCATAATCGCATCAGCACCTAAAATACAAAACACATTAGTAAATATATCATAAGTAGTAGATTAAAATAATTGAATTTTGAGAGTCTATATTGTAGCACGCAAAAAATATGCCCCCTAGATTGTACATTCACAATATTAAGAAGGTACTTTTAAAAATCCCTTGATGAAAGCTATTAACATGCAAGGTGAGAGCACTTCACAATGTCAAATAGCATTATTCAGTTTGCATACCAATTTTGCTCACTCCATTGAAAATGATAAAGAGCTGTCATGACAAAACTTGTTAATAGAATTAATGCCCGTATGATCTAAAATTCGGATTCAATCTAAAATTTGCAATAATTCGAGAAACGTGCTAATCAAGGGATTAAAGTTTATCATATATATATATATAGTAAATGCCAGAATTGACTTTTCCAAAATAAAGAATTATGATTAGAATGCAATAATATATTCTACTTATGTGTTCAATAAACATCAAATGTACTACTAATATCAAAACACATATGTACATTGCCACAGAATTAATATTTTTATATAAAAAAGTGAAACGAAAAGAATGTGACGCACCATCATATATAGCAGTAGCCTGAAAAATATAAAATAAAATCATTCAAAAATATATCAGTAAATTGTACAGATATATATATATATATATATTAAAAAATACAAATTCAATAGCAATACACAGTGATACTTGTAATCTTCAAGGGATAATTTATACAATAAAACATGATTATCAATATGTATAAAGTATAAAAACATACCACATCAGATGCTTCTGCACGAGTCGGCGTAGGGTTATCAATCATGCTCTACATAAAATAAAAATATAAGTATGCAGATGTATGCACATATGTATAATGAAACTATTTGTGTATCAAAGCTTACCTCAAGCATTTGCGTGGCTACAACAACTGGCTTACCGAGCATTCTGCAGCACTTTATTATCTGAAATAGATTCAAAATTACAGAAAGTATGGCATTAGATATTGACCCACAAAAATAGATTAGATTACTGGACATTTTCGAGTGAAGTATGATTTCTGAACATTCAAAAAGAGAATTTCATGGAGGTCAAGCAAGCAGTGACGACAAGATTGAGTACAAAAACATTAAAATACCTAAAGAAAAGAATCGAATTTTTCAAAATTTGAAATGCACAACCAAAAGATTAATTTTTTTTGCGAAAGAAGAGTAAAAAACTTTTTCCAAAATCTCTGCATTTCATCATATACATGCATATATATATATATAAAAATTTGAAATAAACCTGTTTTTGTGCTATTGGTACATCTTCAATGTTCATTTCAACGCCCAGATCTCCTCGGGCAACCATAATGCAATCACATAGATTTACTATCTCGTACTAAAGTCCAGAAAAAAAATTTAAATGTTAACTTACGATTTTTCTGCAAAAATTGTTTTGGGATACAGTGAAATTTGTTCATATTAGCAGGAACAAGAATTTTTAAAATATTAATAGAATAGAAAAAAAAGTTCAAAGGCGATAATATGCCATAATAATTAAAAAACCATTAAAGAAAGAGCAATATTTTGGATTATTTACTTCCAAACGATACTTTAGAATACAGAATCATACTATAAATTTTATGAGAATATAAAATATCCTGTCAATGCTTAAATCAACTTGAATATAATATCCAAAATCTCAACAAAAAATGCAAAAATGAGAAAAGTGTGAAGAATATATGTATATATATGTAATTCAATATTCAAATAACTTACCAAATTTTCAACTGCCTGCGGCTTTTCGATCTTAGCAAGAATTTTCGCCCTATCCATCACAAGAAAAATGTCTCTATCATCGTTTTAATACTAAAATCGAATACATGCTTGACTTATCTAAGTTAAAATATCAACATTTCTGAAATCATTAATTTTTTTAAATCAGGGAAAAAAGACATGATTGGGGCTGATTGTGCTTTTACTTAAATCAGTTTTTCCATGATATTTTTAAAACTTCAGAGTTTCATGCGTTTCTATAAATACTATCAACTTTGCATTTGGTATATAAAAATTCTGAATATCAAATATCATTTAATTAAAAATATATGGAATGTAATTTGTTATATAAAAACCTAAAAGAGCCTAGTTGAAAACGGAAAACTCCTCACTATGTTCATTTTAAATTTGAATATAATTTACATATGCTGTTTGTTTAAACCAATAGAAGTTCCAAAAACGATTATCTAAACTACACCAATAATTAAAATAACTTTTAAAATATTTCAGGAAAATGATAGAAAAGTAAATATATTTATATTCATGCTAAGAACAATAGTGTTTCGTCAAATATACTTTTTGTTAGTAATTTTCCCGATCTCCTTGAGATTTTTGTGTAAATTTTTAAAAGGAATTGTGAATTTTCAAGCATTTTCAAACAGAAGAAAAAAAATATATTAATATAATTGGAAAATAATATACACTTATGACACATGAGGATAGATATAATTTTCCATACTTGGTTCCAACCAGTTCTCGTAGCTCCATTATATCCTACGGCATACCAGTATAAAGAAAATAATTCATAAAAACTGAATATTTCAATTTTCAATATATCCGAAAGTTACATTTAAGACTTTCATCAAAAAGAAGTATCATGAGCAACCCAAAAATTATTCTAAAATATGACCTTTTCAAATTTGAAAAAGATCATTTTCTGTTGGCAAGATAATTATTTTTATTAAATATCTACTTTTTGGTACGACATGTAACTTAATGCTTTTACTCAAATCTCAGCACATAAATAACAAATCAAAACAATTAAATAAGCTGAATGATGTTGATTATAATTTGACTCGACATTTATGGCATGTGCATCTGTATGAATCTTCGTATGTAAACAATTAAACGTACCTCTGGTTTCTGAACAAATGAAAGGGCTACAATATCTACTTTCCCAGGTACATTAAGAGCAAACTCAAGATCCTACCAAATGTAAGATTAAAATAAAAAGTGCATATTTTGAATGCATATCATGGGAACCGTGACTTCGAATCTGTCACTTTATAAGCTAATATAAATAAGTTGCACACCAATATGCACACATATTTAGGGATTAATCCAGGAAGTCAATTGAAATAAGAGGACTGTATGAAATAAACTCCTAAAAAGATCTAATTTTTACGAGTACATTCCGGCCTAGTTGACTTTCTTTTAGTTTTTAGACCATCAGTTTAAAACCAGAAAGTAAAAGCAACTAAAAAAATAGAAAATTGCAACAAAAAACCTACACTTTAAGTACTGATGCTAAAAAAATGAAATAAATTCATCATGATGTTATGATGAAAGATAGGTGGTCAAAATAGAATCTGTGTTAACAGATCCGATTAATTGATTTGTTTAATACGGTTTTAGTCATTCAATTGATCTTTGTATTCTGGATTTTGAAGCTCATGGAACAATTTTTATAATTGATATTATACTTCTGCGAGAAATAACAACAAAAGAATAGTTCAACACTGTAGATATTTAATTGATGCTGCCTGTCACGCCAAAAATTATCGATTATATCAGATTAATAATATCAATATAAAGCAGCAAACGGAGATTGGTGGAGTGATTAAGCTATCAAATAATAGAAAGTATAATTAAATATACCATTGATATAAGAAATATCAACTGTACTATGATTTTAAAGATTTTGTAGTTTCAACACTAAAGCAGACTAATACAGTTTACAATCCAGTATACTAGTAATTATTTCAATATTTAGTTACAGAATATATTTCTAGAACAAAGCTGAAGTTGATTGCTCTATTATCAAATATTAATTGCAGTTAATGTACATAATGATACAATACGCGCATGACTTCAATTAGCAATTATTTGCATTATTAAATATAAAATAATCTTACCGCACGATCTTTGGGAGTCAGAGGGGAAATAGGAAGGGTAACCGTAGGTGTGTTTACTCCCTAAAATAAAAAATGTATACATATTAAAAGATTATCTTCAGACCCAAATCATCAAATATCAATCAATACTTTGACTACATTTTTAATTTGAATTGTCGTAAAAAATTCAATTCGGTGATATTGGGACTAATATATCAGTACGTAAGTGAATATAAAAAATTTGGCCCGCGGATTCAAAGTAATGCTGTCTACATTTTCAACGAGAATAAAATTCGGGCAGTTTAGTTTCAACTTGTGGGTAAGTATATCAGAAAAATGAGATTCAATATACCTGAAAAGTCCAATGAAATGAAAGAGAAAAATTAAATGATTGTCACCTTTCTATTGCTGAGGTTACCACCGACATTAACAAAACAGTCCACATATTCATGACCAGTGTCCGTAACAGTCATCTACAGAACAAGAAAATTTTTAAAAATTGAAATACTTACATATAAACTAAAATCAAAATCTATTTAAAAAGCTAAGTACTAAATAAAAGTAACATAATCTTTTTGCTCAAAATACATCAAATGAAATTGAATATGTAGATCTATCATAAGTCACTTTTTCAATAATTTTTATTCTGATTTTATGATGATTATATGAAAATTTGAATCAATAGCACCAGTTTCTAGTCTTTCTACTATGCATATTCTTAAAAAATATGTATACATATATGTAAAAAATAATGTACAACTATGTTATTTTATTATAGTAGATTGATAAAAGCATAATTCAAGCTAATGGAGTGTAAAATATATAAATTTTTATGCATACATATAGTAATTTATTCTAGAGGATCTATACAGGCATAATTCACAGAGAAATAATTAAAAAAATAACAAACATATACATATACGTACAAAAACGAAACTAGTATAAAAACATATGCATGTACAGTTGGTATTCCATGAACGTATATCATCGGTTATACCAAACGAATAATAGAATGCATCATTTAATATAAAGAAATATTAACTGTATATTAAAAGTTACCTTCAGCTTGCCATCGTCAAGTAATAAGACATCTCCAACTCCAAGAGTATTGATAATCTAAAAAAGAATAGTTCCAATCAAAAGTTGCACCATGGATATATTCATAGTTATATAAATTACAAAAACAGTGAAAAAGTGTAATTTTAATGAATGAATGCATTAGTATGTAAAGGAGGATTAAAATACATCTATGAATGGAAATATTTGTTGTTGAAAATCCTGATTAGAGCTAGAATTAATTTATCATTTTTAATGCAAACCGACAGAAAACAAAGTTTCTTTATTTTACTCTTCAAAGAAATGATTTTCTCCATTCGCTGAATACAATTTTAAAAAATGGCAAACAGGTAAACAGTAGTTGCCGCTTTAAAGGCCCATGAATAACAAGCCCAGCCGCTATTATCAACATAAACTTAGGCATAATCATATAATGAATTGCTAGTGTTTTCTTTAAACTACACCTCTGGATGTGGTAATCTGACTCTAGCAGCATCGCCTGGTTCATCAACCATATCAAATCTATAAAAATGAAGAAAAAAAATAATGAAAAAAATAAAAAATTTGTCCAATTGGGTTCGGAAAGCTGGAGTATCAACTAAATAGGTGTAATACATTGGATGTCTCTACTTGTAAAATTTATTAGTATGCAATGTAGCAGCCATTGATGGACAATTTGTAGTATACTACTTTAATTGTCTAAACATATGAAATTTCATTCTAGACGCCATGAAAATTTCAATGTAATGGCTGATTTTTTTTCGTTTGCATACTGAATTGAGACTTAGTAATTTTTATGCTTATGCTGCACAATACTATAAAAAGAAAAGCCCAATCAAGAAATTCAAATTTTGAATTCATCACTTAGCAGTAAATATCTGTATAGATATATGCTTCAATTTATGATATATATATATATGTGCATAATATTGACCTGAATTGTTGGCCTTGAACAATAGTCACTTTATCATGCTCAAACACACCAACTCTCAATTTCGGACCCTATAAATATATCGATAAAAGAATATAAAATAAGGACTACAATATATCTATAAATTTAAACTTTTCATTAGGTCAATATAATATAAGGAGGAATTACTAAATATTATAAACATGTATGCATATCAACCAAATTATTCTACATGCATATGCAACACAACATTTTCATTCAAGTTAAGTCTTATTCAATAGTATGCATTCATATATGCCAGAAATACAGGTACCTATAGCAGAAATATACTTTAGTCGTATTTGGTTTTCACAAATATTTGCATGGAGGTTAAATCTGATATAAATTCTGTATTAAGACATATTATATTTAAAAAATCCTCAAGTTGTACCTGTAAATCAGCTAGAATACAAATAGGATGCTCGTACTTGCTTTCCACTTTCCGAATCATTGCTACAAGCTGAATAAAAAATTAAAAATACTGAGAAAAAACAATAAATACTTACAAAAATAGGCTGATCATTCGTATACAGGTTACATAACAGCAATTATCACTCATGTTAGATGAGCTGCTATTCATGCCTAGTTTCATTATGGATTTGCTTACTTTTAAGATGAGCAAAATTGTATACAATCCACAGTACTAGTAGTTATTGTACATGCATTTGTAGAGTATATTTCATAAAATATATATGCATATACGTATGCAAAATTTTACATTGAAAAAGTTACCTTAGCTTTTTCATCGTGCTGTCCATGACTGCATACATAATATAAGAAAAAAGTCAATATAAAAGTTAAAGAATATTTGTTTCTAAATACGAATATGGAAATGAATAAAAAGGCTTCATTTTAAAAGTCATAAAAAAAGCTACACAAAAGCTGTCATGTATATTAAACTATGTAATAATTTAAAGATAACACTAAATTTTATTTTTGGATCTTAGCATGTATGAGTTTATAAATTCAATAGATATCATTCAAAAGTTTAAATTTTAGAAGCATTCCAATATATTATCAATACAACTAAAAATATATATATGCAACAACTTCGAGTAAAAATGATTGACCTATAAATGTAAAAATTATCATACTTAAACATATAGTTTAAATTAATATCATGCAGCAAAACTAAAATTAAGTCGAATACCTGAAATTCAATCGAAATACATCTGCTCCAGCTAGAAATAACTTTTCAATCATTTCAAAGTTGCTACAATGAAAAATTGAAACAATTGAAATAATGAAAAAAGTAAAAAAAAGAATTCAGTATATTTGCTTGCATCAACTGAAAGAGAGATAAATATTTAAACTTCAAGGGCGTAAAAATGTTCATACCTTGAAAAAAATATTCAAATTATTTAAAAATAGTAATTAATGCACGAATTAAAAATAACCTGCTTGCTGGACCGAGTGTTGCCACTTGCTTAGTCTGAAATGAAAAAATTGTGAAAATATGAAAATTTGGGTAATTTTTAGAGAATGAAGAAAAATAAAAAAAGCATGCAACTGGAGCCTAAAAATTTCAATGAAAGTCGCTAACATTAGAAATACGGGAAAAAAGCAAAAAATTAATCCAGAAAATTAAGATTATGAGCATAAATTGGCTAATGAGGTTTGATTTCTAAGCGACATGACTTACCCAAGCAGAAAGTATCATTCAATATCATGAAATCTGACATATAAACAGAATTAAAGTAATCTTAAAATAATTCACCTTTTTTTTCCATCTAGCTCGATTTGTTGCAAAAGCATTATCCCTGCATAATAATAGGAATCAAACTATAGATTAAATTTAAGTTTTGAATGAAAATAAAGTTGATGGAAAAAATACATATAGTAAAAGCTATGTTCTGATATAATTGATTATGCTCCGCAGTAATTTAAATTTAGCAGGGGTTATATTCGGGGAAAGATGGCAGCAATACATGGAAATGTTATTTCTAAACATTCGGTAAATTTTTCATGTTATTTGCCATTTCAATTATTTCAACTGTCTTGAAAATTTTAATTTATGCATGTTTCGGTAACACAGTATAAGAATAATATATTCGAATATTGCTTATTTATACAAAAAGTGCCAACAAATCAACTTACGCAAAATTTTCTTGCTCTTCCAAAATTCCTCCCCTATCTGCAACCTGAAAGTAAAACTACACTGTCAGTAAACCTGAAAATTCAGACAGTGCGAAGCACTATAAGAAAAATACGTCAATTACCGATTCAGCAGCAAAAAGATGATATTTCTGGCCCCGTTGACCGAATATAATACTTCTAGAACCTACAAGCAAGAATATTAATGTAAAAACTTAATATTTAAAATCGCAGAGTGCACGAAAGTTGGGATTTTGCATGTAATTATTGACGCAGTCAAATAACTCGATACCGAAAAAAAATTATAACATCATCAGCAATTTTATTTTCTTACAATTTTCATTGCTTTTTTGGAATTTAGAACCATTAAGAAGATTCAAGCTTGGAATCTTTGGTGAAAGAGTGCTGATGAAAGAGTTGTGCATGTTAAATAGTGAAATAAAGGTCAAAACGCATAGATGATTCCTAGACATCATAGTAATCATCTAAATTTCCAGTAGGCAAATGAACTACACGCTAAGGCAATAGAGCAAATCGGGTTCAAGGGAATGAGTTTAAGGTAGAGCTATATTTAATATCAGCTTGAGGTTGCAGGTGTCAAATGTCAAAATGGACTTTTCGAATATAACGTCATTTTAAATAAGCCAATCCAATCAAAAGCCTTTTAATTGGTTTAAAACAAAAAATGAAATATTTTTGTGAAATAGAATTGTGCTTTATATAGTGTATTATATTTTCTTCATAATTAAAATATAAAAATACGCTAAGTTAATTATCGATGCTGTTCAAATCCAACTGGTACTAAGATAGCGCATCACATGTAATACGGGTTTTATAAGCTTAGCTCGACCTTCAATTGCTTTTAAAGACTTCCCATGCATATGAATAAAGTTTTGCTTATGTTGGGGCTTGGAAGAATTCTGTTAAGACCTCAGGCATTGTCGGATTTTTCTAGATTAAGTAGAGTCTCGTCAAGAGTTTTGCATAAAATGGAATTGCACAAGTCTATTTCTGAGTCTGAAATGGCTCTAAGAGAAAAGATTTCTGAGAAAGGTGACTTCATTAGAAAAATGAAGGTAAAACTCAAAAGTACATGATTTTATGCTTATCTGTATTTCGACTCTTATATACTGTCCATTTTTTCTCTACTAATGTATGAAATATTCGCTTATTTCTTGGTGAAGATTGTTTAAATCTTTTTATTGGTAGCAGGCAGAAAAAATAATTGTGCAAAAAATATGTTCCTTTAAAATAAAAGAATATTTATATTTTAAACCTGCATGAAAAAGTAAATTTATTTTTTAGTACTGAAATGTTTTTTTCTATAAAATTCAAAATTCAATGATACCACATAGGAAAGAGAAGCATCATTCAATTTTACTAGTTTTATCTCCAAATGGTATCAATATCATGTGTTTAAAAAATCAATTCCATTAAAAAATTGATAAAACTGTGGTTCATGATGATAAAGTATTGAAGGATTTTGCGAATGTAGATAGATACATCACTTAGGATAATCGCTTTAATGACATTTCAGCTCACAATGAGTTCATTTGTGGTAAAAGATCATACACAAGAATATCTACGAAAGGTTTGAATATAATATGAGAGGTTTACATCATAAACTACATTAATACCAAAAAATCGACAAAATATATTCAGATGAATTTTTGTTGCATAATTTTTTCTAATTCACCAAAACTTTAGCTTTATGCTATAAGAATTTCTATACATGATTATCCATAATACAGATAAATGCAAAATAATTTTTAACTTCCCATGAAATCCGATGAATAATAAATTTCTCTTCAATTTTCAAATGCCCCTATACAATATGTCTGCAAAGAATTTATTTTTAATCGCAAATATCTCTGTCCATGCTTCATGAAAATTCACTATTATTGACAGATACCATCAATGTCAAATTTTATAGAATTACAGCATATATGACTTCAATGATCTCATTAACTCTCATTAAACCATTTAGCAATGGTAAAATAATTGATAATTATAACATAGTCAGTACACTATTATGCTTCTTCTTTCATTCATTGTTATAAGACATATCTCGTATATTCAAAGACTTTTATGCTTTAACAGTTTAAAAATATCTTTAATATGAAATGAATGAATCTTCTGATATTGAATTCAAATTATGTTCAATGAATTACATTTGCTGTATTACTTACTTTGTTCAAAAACTTAACAGTTCCTTTTTCCATAAGGTAACTTTTTTATATAATCTATATTTACTGTGAATTTATAGAATCTTAAGATATTTTATTCCAATTTATGCATGATAAATTCTGATTTTGAAGGATACCGGTGCCAGTAAGTCCGATATTAGCGGACATGTTGCTGACCTTCTTGCATTAAAAGAAGATCTGGGAGAATTGCTTGGGGATAGACAGTCGAATGTTGAATCAATTTCAAAGGTTTCTACCATTTTCATTTGATTTTATGCAAAAAAGAAATTTCACAAAAAAATCATATATTGTTTAACTATAATTTTTCATGGAAAATATCGGATTTTCAGTGCATTGCTTATTTTTCTATGAAAATATTTTGTTTTAAATATAAATATGTTCGTTTTTTGAAAATATTTAGTATTGAATTTAAAACATTTTTTCGTGAAAATGTTTTATTTTTAGCAGATTTTTTTGAAAAAAAATGAAAATGAGAATGTCAATTTTAACGTATGTATTTATCTTTTTCAATTTTATTTCTTATGCATCCATTTGAAATGTTGATTCATTACTATATATTAATAATATTGTTTATGCATGCAGGATGATTCTCCAATTGATAGAATTCAAAAGCCCACCATAATGATGACGCCAGATGGACCAATGCCTGATTTACCATTTGGAGATTACCAGGTTAGAAATAGGGACAATTTTGATTTCAGGACTCAATTCATGGGTCAAAAGTTATTGTTTCTGGATATGATATGGCCCAACTGAATCAAATGCTTATTATAAGCCTCATTTTCATTTTGAATATGAGTAGGATACAAATACAATTCAAATGCGATTCATAGAAAAAAAAACACTTGATTTGTCTATTTTAGGAAGATTTTTTTCCATGAAAGGGACCTATGGCTATCACACATAATTTGACTGTTACATCAAAATAATTTTATACTTTTTTTAATACTAGTTTTAAAATTTAAATTATATTCATTATCCCCAAAACAAAATTTTTGAATGCAATTTAAAAATTTCAGTCTTAGTTGTGTTAAAGCTATGCTAGATTAGTGATAAACATGCTTTGTAGCTGCATGTTCTAAAAATGACTAGTGCACTAGATTATATACTATACTAGTCTGCAACACTGTAAACAAATATATATTATAAAAACTCAGCATTGGTTAACAATATTTTAATAGTTTAATAAGTATAAGCTTGAATTTTTCTTATTATAAAATGAACTTTCAAAGTCAGTTTAATGCAATAAAATTTCTGTTGCTATATGTAAAAAGGAAATGTTAGCTTGAACTTATAGTTGTTAGAGTCAATTTTATAAGCGTTTTAATTTTTTACATAAAGATACCTAGTGCTCGTCAAATGAAAAAAAATGATTATTTTTCAATAGGTTAATATGACTTTTAGTTCATATTACCTTCCTTCTTGTTTTCAAAAGACTGATACGCTCTTTTTTTGGAAAGTGTGGAAGAAATAGTCAATAGTTTCATGAGCAAAAAACTATTGGTGTGAGTGTAGAAAACAATGAAAAGTACATATGAGTATCACAATGAATGCTAAAATTGAAACATTTTATAACAAATTTTAGGATGCTGATGCTATGAAGATTAGGTAAGAGTGCTTCGTTATAATAATCTAATATTTATTATTGGTATGCTTATTTAGATGATTACATCGCTGTCTGAAACTGGCCGAAAGTTTATCCCAATATCAAATCTCGGAACCGCTTTCTCGTCGCTGAATTCATCCATTTGGATCAGAGGTCGCATTCACAATATCCGAGCTAAGGGCAAAAACGTATTTATCGTCTTACGTGGTGACTATGGATCTACCGTTCAAATTGTAAAATTCCGAGAAGAGGGAGACCAGAAAGAAAATAGTAACAAAATGATTAAATATCTAACGTCGTTATCGCTGGAAACGGTTGTTGATGTGTACGGCAACTTGGTCTCTGCGGGAGTGAAAAGTTGCACGCAGAATAGCGTTGAGATTCAAGTTCAACGTGTATATGCAGCAAGCCGAGCCGATGTGTCTTTACCAATGTTAGTTGAAGATGCATCGCGATCGGAAAGAATTGTGGAAGAATCACAAGTTACATCTAGGCCATTTCCTAGATTAGGACAAGAATTGCGCCTAGATAACCGGTGGATTGATTTGCGTACCCCGGCAAATAGAGCCATAATGCAGGTTCAATCGGGGGTATGTCAGTTATTTAGAGAGTATTTATACACCCTGGATTTTGTGGAGATACATACCCCTAAGTTAGTACCCGGAGAGTCTGAAGGGGGGTCGGAAGTGTTTAGAACTGATTATTTTGGTATGCCGGCATGCTTAGCCCAGTCGCCGCAGATATATAAGCAGATGGCAATTTCAAGCGACATGGAACGTGTGTTTGAGATTGGACCGGTTTTTAGAGCAGAAAATAGTAACACTAGAAGACATTTATGCGAGTTTACGGGTTTGGATTTGGTAAGTTTCTCTATTGCTATGACTTGAAATATGCACTGTATACAAGTCATAAGCTGAAAAATTCCTCTAAAATTAAAAATTTTATATCATGTAATATTTATCGGATGATTTTGTATTGACTATTCTAAATTTTTATATTAGTTACATATGCTCACATACTAAATTGAAAGAAATATCAATTCATTTTTTATAGAGTTTGTTTTTATAATTTAGGAAATGGGTATATATGATCATTACAATGAAATTTTACGCATCCTCCATGGCCTTTTCAAGCATATATTTACTGGTTTGGAGAATCGCTATGCAAGTGCTTTAGCATCTGTACGACTGCAATATGACAGTTCGCCTGTTGCTTTTACGGATGAGCCGTGTATTATTCATTGGGAAGAGGCTATAGATATGCTTCGAAAAGCGGGACAGGAGGTATTTGCACTTTCGTATATATAGCTTTTTATATGGTTAAAGCTTTTATTTTTTATTTGGGATTTTATATAATCACATTTTTGTTTTTATTGATAATTACTTATTTGCTATTCATATCTAGTCTTGTACTATACTATAGATTTTTCTGTTCTGGAACGATCTTTAGTTCAAACGGAATCTTTGAGATACATCACATGAGAAAATTTGATAATTATTTCGGTCCAAGCTCAAAATTTCTTGTCAATTTTATGAACTTAAAATATGTAGCATATTGTTATTTCATTTTTACCCATATACAAAACATAGAGTACTGTTTACATTCACGATTGTTTTGGCATTTTTTAATGCTAATCATCTGTTTCAATCAACTCTTCATTTTGTATTTTAATTCCATTATTACTGGCCTATATTCGAATTGGTATCCTATTCTACTTTCATGTTTGAATTGTCATATTTTCCTGCAAAACTTCAAGAAGAAGAACTTCTTATAGCTCTTTTAGTCTAATTCATGTTATTCCGTCAATTATTGATACTTTCCCAGGCTGCTGACTTTGACGATTTGTCCGGTTCCCAAGAATTAGTTTTAGGGGAACTGGTAAAGCAAAAATACAACACTGATTTTTTCATTGTTGACCGATATCCATCGAATATCCGTCCTTTCTATACTATGCCAAATTCGATTGATGGGCGATACAGCAATTCTTACGATTTATTTTTACGAGGCCAAGAAATATGTTCTGGGGCTCAGAGATGTCACGACCCTGATCTATTGGAAGATAGAATTCGCGAAAAAGGATTGCCTGTTGAGCCGTTGAGGAGCTATATCAATGCATTTAAAGCGGGCTGTGTGCCTCATGGCGGGGCTGGTATAGGATTAGAGAGAGTTGTTTTCTTGTACTTGGGACTGGATAACGTTAGAAAAGCATCAATGTTCCCGAGAGATCCTAGGCGGTGTGTTCCATAATATCGAAGGTTAACAAATTGAGGGAATTTGAATATTCCTTTGTATTCCTGGATTTTAGAATGACCTAAAATTTTTGCCATGTAAGCACAATAAATTTCGTATAGAACGAGTTTACTTTTAACGAACAGAACCACACATTGAATAGATGAAAAAGCCAGATTTAAGTAATCCAGTATCAGATTTTCGGATATAACGAATTTATTTAGCAGTTGCAAAAGATTCGTTATATCCCAAGTTTATTGTAGTAATATTCAATTGTTCCTCAAAATAATAACTTCTATAAAGCAAGAAATTCCGCTGGTAACAGTCAAGTACAGTTAGAAATGAATTCATTTAGAATAGCCTCAAGCTTATAAAAAAATATTTCAATTACTTGGAATTCATTTAGAATAGCCTCAAGCTTATAAAAAAATATTTCAATTACTTGGAATACATTTTTATTTGAGTACCATTCAGTTTATAGTTTGCTACAATTTGTATTCTACTTTGTCTTTGGCAACCATATTTTGGCAGGTTGACATGGTGGCAAAGAAATAAACCTGCACAATCCTGAAATGTTTTTGTAAAATATGCATTTTCTGAGTCATTTAAAAATTGACCTCTAAGAATTGTATGGCAGTAAAGCACTTCAGCAATAAACCCATTTCAATACATGTAAGACTTGACATGTTTCCATAAATATTGTGCCAAAAATCCTAGAAAGTTTGCCTCAGTAACTTCTGGAACTCATCACTTTTGAAAGAATACTGTAGAATTTCTACTTAAATATGGACATTAGAGTTTTTCTATATAATGATGTAGTCTGATTTTTTCATAACTCACAAGCTTTATCATTTTAAAAACATGAAAAAAGACAAGTTGGCTAATCCAAAAAAATTAAAGGTCCTCCAAAATTAATTACTTTTGAAGTAAAAATGAATAGTCAGGGGGCTAAATTTTATTTATACCAAATATCATATAAATTATTGAGTATTTTCGTGTGTTATAAATGAATACGCAAATTTAATTGTGTCCTTCCCAAAATAAATGCTATTTTTCAGGCTATGTATAAACTGGACCTATGAATGGCTCATATTTATAAAGCTTTACAAAATCATATTTATCCATGTACTTAAAAAAATGACTTGACATAGCTTTTATATTATCTGTTAACCAGGGTTGAAAAAAACACACTTCCCACGGTGAAAGTGAGAGATAAAAAGGTTTTTTGGCGAATGTTTACATATCACAGTTTATTTATGGTTGACTAAATTCTTAAGATTTAAATTAAGCTAGTAAAAAATGAGTCATTTTCGTTTCCCACAATAACAAATTTTTTCCATGAATAATTGTTATAAAAAGTTCAAGCATAGTCTTCAACACTTGCAGAAATGAAGATACAAATCTATTGGATCTCAATTAGATATTTTAAGTCAATTCGTTTAAATGGGTACTGATTTCTCATTTTTATAGCTCCAGAAAATGAATGGTTTTCACAAATCACTAAACTGGGATTACCAGATCATGATTGAAACAGTTTTGGCTACCAGCAAAATGATTGTAAAGATCAAATTTTGAACATATTATTGAATATATGACTGGGCTATGATAAACTGTCTAGGCACAAAAGAGGTAGGAACTAATTATACTACATATGTTCAAATGCTTTTGTTGGTTTATGGCACGAATCCATTAAATTTTAAATCTTGTAAGTTCTCGAGTTCCAAATCTTCATTGACTGCTGTTAGGAATTAGCTCTCTTAAGCGTTAATTCTATATTTGTAGCTGCAGTAAGTTCTTGTTAAAGTATTTGTGACACTCTAACTAAATTGGCCACATAAATGCCAGTACGGTTATATTTTTTGTTGTGTTGATAAAGTTATCTTAATTATATCAACACAATTAGTACGTGATAAATAAACACATTTCTGTTACAGAATTTGTGTTCTGTTGTGCATTGTATTTCTAACAATTGCATATTGATGAAATGTGGCATTGGAGCTTTTGTTACTTATTCAACTTGCAAGTGCTAAGGCAAAAATGATTAAATAAATCAAATAGAAAAATATTTTTCCAGTGATGAACTTTCCTATTAATGCTGGCATACCAAAAATCCAAATGGATTTTAACTATTTTTCTCCTTCATTTTATACTGATCAGAGCAATTTTGCATGAAGTTAAATAAAACCCAGCTTTTAGCATTTAAATGGATTATAGTACAACTAGGTAATTGTAATCAAGTCAGGAACAGTCAAAGTTCAGTAAGTGATTATCCACTATTAGAGGATTTATATAAAGATATTACATTTTATCTTATAAGGTAAATGATAACACCAAAGCTTCATCAATTGTACCATGACATTTGAATACTTAGTTACTTGCCAGCTGAGGAGAAAAGAAGAGCTTCAAATTTGAAAGCTAATTAGACAATTTTATGCAAAAACTTAAGAATCAAAGGCTGACTGGACATGATTATGGGCCTGGTTTACTGTCCAACTTTATGCTTGGCCGCATTTTGTGTGCATCACATTAGTTCCATCTTCAAACTGTAAATGATAATCAGCAAAAACAACTAAACAAGCAAAGACTTGCATACAAAAAAAAGGAATTATTATGGCTAAGCGAATGAGTGATGATTAGGCTGCTGGATAAAAGAAGAAAGATACAGTAATATAATATAGCACTTATACCTATGCTGGATGATGTAGCTTAGTTAGGGGGTAAAGTTCAATGTACAGTAAAGGGCAGACAAACAGCAAAGCAAAGATATTACTTACTAAAAGATATAAGTTTATTAAACTTTGAAGAAGAGTAAAGAGTGGACAAAAACACAAGACTGAACAAACTAACATGTCCCCATTAGCTCTTGCAGTATACCCTCTTGACGTGCCCTTGAAATTGGCTCTCCAGTAAATCTTGCTGAATCTTGCTGCATCTTTTCCTCCATAAATAAATGTTGTAATTTCCACTGGTAAGCTTGACATTTCTA